>JAMKCH010004699.1:0-178869 GCA_023653785.1 Ophioderma brevispina | reverse complement strand
TCAGTAAGTCTTGCTCTCAATAATCAAATATGAAAGATGATCATGTGATATAAGCGAGCGGAACGAAAGCTCTTATAGACAAACCGCGTAGGTTACATTGACAACTATTGAAAATCTATATCTGACAGGTTAAAAAAATACCGACCCTCATTGATCCCCATTTAATTTTCGTTCTACATTATAAACTCCTACGGAGATAAAAATCGACGGGGAACTTGACCAAAATAACTGAAATTTGTAATTTGTAGTTATATTCAACAAAGAATTTGTTTTAATTCTCCATTCTGTTGATATTTTGTTTTCTCGCAAATTTATTTGTTATGTACTTGTTTTCTACATTAAACTATGGATCATTTGTGGCTGATATTTTAAAAATCATGCTTGTAATTAAATACGATAAATAAATAGTTTAAAACTAAAATAATAAATAGAAGAAATAAAAATATTTAAATTCATAATTTCTTCAGGGGAGGGCGGCTACGAAATCCTAATTTTAGACTTTTTCATTGGTTTAACACGTAAAGGCTAATGAAAGTTGATTCCCAGTTTCCTCCCGTTCCCGAACTCGGTCAGACAGAAATGGCCGATCAATAATTCATTATTTCCAAATAATTCATTATTCATATTTTCCAACTGTTTTAAGATAAAAATGATTGTTTAAACTTGATCTTTACTCACAATGATGCATTTTTAAGCATTGTTTACGATGACAGGGGGGTAAGAAGAAATTGGAAACGTCCATTTTCTAAATCAATAACCATTTTATTTGTTTCCCGGCTCCTTACCTACTCCGTGTGTGGTTTTCTATTAACCACCGCTTGATCGCTTGAACTAGGTCGTCTTTTGCAAAAATAACTGCGTGAACTATGATTTTAATGATATATAACCACCGCGCATTGACTCGATAACTAGGTTTAAGCTCTCCGCAGGCTGCATATCAACCACGTCAATTGACTAAGTTTTTACACTTAACAGCCTGTAGTAAAGGCTAGACTAGGTAAAGGGGATTTCTAACCGTGCAACTGGGGTAACGCGCTATATTTTAGCAGTTTCAAAATAAATGAATCTCATGTTTGTCGAAGGTTTCATAAATAATATGAAAAATACATTTACATTTAGATAAATACATGATTTTTGCGATGTTTCATAGTGTCATTATTTGTTTTAGTGTACCCTGCTTAAAGAAATCAGCACCATGCCCATGTGACGTTCTATACCTTCTCATTTTCGTTCATTTGTCCATGTGGTTTTTTTTTTCGTCGGGTTTTTTATTAAAACTTTATTTACGTTTGTTTTATTCCGGAGTCCCTGTTGGTGCAAGTGAGAAACTAGAGGAGGAAGGGAACCACATTTCTAAAAAGGAATGCTTTATGAAAGCACCTATGTGTACCAAAGTTTCTTTAAATGAAGCCTGGTTCATCATATGTTGTTTTGTGCCTCAAAACAAAGCTACTGCAGTTACTTGGCATCAATAAGAAACTCTAAATAATGACTATGACACATCCCCACTCGTCATGAAAAAAAATGAAACGGGAAACTGGGATCACCTTCATCTAGCCCAAACGCGAGGTTACGTCAACAACATTTTTTTTGGTCAAAGTATAAAGAAATAATCCGGGATAAAATACGAACTGAACCTAGGGGGCTGGACCGATCTGTGGCTTGGGGCATTTGGATTTCCCAAACGGTAAATTTTATGGCATCTTGCATGCATTTTGGCCAAATATGACATTCTGAGCGCTCGCTTCTTAGGTTCCTCCCTGCATCATAATATTTAACCAGGTGAGACCTGAGGACGAGCCTAAAACTTAGGGCCAGGCGAGAGAATGTTGAAAAGAATAGCTAATTAAAATGGTAGACCATACGACCTATTGCCAGAAACATACCCTTATTTAAAAAATGGCTTGCGCTCATGATGCACGACATTGGGAATGTCCATTGATACTATTGACGGTGATTTTTGTTACATACAATAAACCAATTGACCCTATTGATGGAAATATGGAGGACTGAACGTGGGTAAATTTGGAGCCTTCAATTTTTAGGTTAAATATCACATCGAAAGAATGTTTATCAATTGAAAACAATGTTATTTGAGAAGGTTTGGTAACATCTGTAAGAAGAATTATGTGGGTGAATATCCAGTGTAGCATTATATTTTGGGTGCAATATCACCTTGACTTTTTCCTTTTCACTAAAGATCTTCTACATGCAACCGGTCATGACTAGATAGTCAATGATAATGGCAACATACAATTTAAGTTAAAGACTATCTAGCCATGATCAGGAGGGGGAACAACACGACCTGCTTGAATGGGCATTCAGGGAGTTCTCAAAAGTTTATTTATGAATTAGTAGTACGTGCATTTTCTATGGCAGCCTCGTTTCCGTTGACAATAACATAATCACCTCTCAAACCTCACTAAATCTTTCATGATAATTGGAATAACTTTGACACTGGCACTCGATTTGGGCATTCGGGATTTCTAAACGGTTCATTTGGGGAACTTGCTATGTGCATTTACGTTTCGTTCAATAAATCTTAGTCATTATCATAATTTTGGAAGACATTTTTTATTGACTTCAAAATCCATTGGGGTTCTTGGATTATAACCCCATTGCAGAATAGTGCAGGGGGTAGGACGCGATCGCTCGATTTGGGCATCGGGAATTCCTAAACGGTAATTTGGGAACTGATACGTGCATTTACAATGGAAATCTCTGTCCCCATGGACATTACAAAATCACCTCTTAACGTTTAAAACCTTAGTTCAATGAATCTTAGTATATAATACCATAATAATTGGGGTTAGTGGATTGACCCTGCTGCAAAACAGTTTAATTTCCAAGAATGGTAATTTAGACTTAATATTCATGACCAGATATAATAGCCTTGAGTCGAGTCTCAGTCCGATATGCATTAATAGGCCCTCCCCACCATGGCTGTAGGATGGACATGTCCCGCCCCCGATAGTGCAAATTCCAATATCGGGCATTTGTAAAAAAAAGATTCATGACCAGATAGCATTTAGTCAAGTCTATGTTCGATACGCGTAATAGCACCCTCCTACATTAAAAGTCTTGAAAAAGGACTAGCACTCGGGTTGCGCCGGATGTGATGCCGTTTTGAATTACTGTAGCTGTTAAGTTGGCTTGTCCTACCCCACCTACTTGTGTGAATTATTAGATCACGCCAGAAGTGAATAAGCCAAATATACCGTCTTTATGTAAATAAGAAGATGTTTAGTATTTTTTTCTGTCCTGCATACACGAAAAAAGGGTATGATTACGATAGCAGCAAGTTTAAAACAAGGTATGCAGTTTTCCTTTTGGTACTTGTCCATAAACCTTCGAAATGTTCTCGGTAGGTGTTCTACAACCGATCCGTGCAATTTGAGAGAAATTTTGTATCCTCAAAAATCTCCTCCTGTGACCTGTCCTTTAACTTAATGTTGTCGTTATCATTACTATCTAGTCATGACTGTTGACTAGCAAGAAAGGCCCTTTTTCTTTTGGGAAGCAAACTCAAGTGTATTTCCCAAAAGTTAACGCTGCCACTGGATTTACATCCACACAACATATTCTTTAACTAGCCTTACCTTACACTTAAAATCATGTTGTTTACACATTGATGCAGGTGTCTATAAGTGAAATTTCAGCAAAATTGCGAGCTCTGAATTTTTGGGCAAGTAAGTACTACGGGCTAGTCCCTCATTTTTTTTCGAATATCAACTTGGGCTTTGGTGCCGAAAATTTCACAAAAATTGCAGAGCCTGAATTTCAATACTACATGCAGTCCCCCATGTTGTATCGATATCCATAATTTTGGGCTGAGCGGTAGTGGGTTTCAGCCCAAAAAATGATTTTTTTTTTCAGTCTCAAAACAGAAGTTTCAATCTTACGTGCAAACTTGGTCATATCTGTAAGAAATTTGCAATTTTGTATTTGCTGTCCGTAATGGGTGACAAAAAATTCGCACAGTGGCCTATGGACCGTGGAAACAATGAAATTGCTCATAACAAAACCGCAAGATCACAACCAACTAAAATTTTGTGATTAATCCTTTTCTCAAGGATAAGGAAAGGAGAAAGTGCGTGGTCTAGCGGTGTTACAAGCTTCCTCTGCGCAAAGGGTCCCGGGTCGAATCGCAGTGGGGCCCCTTGGCTGGATTTAATCGGGACCTCCTTTGGGATTTAATTTGTATAACAGATATTGATTAACCACCTGAATGCCACTAATTCTCCATGGTTTCATTTGGAAATGGGAATGAACCATGAGAGCTTGCCTTCCCACTGCTGTTTAAGCTGCTGCCCCCAATTTGCATTGGTTTCTGTCTAGTAATTTTAAAGTTGTAAGTCTCTAGTACTTTGGCCTACAGGCCACGATTTTGAGATTAAAATAAACCTTGATTATTTAACCTTGATTATATATCTAGTGCAATCTGAATCAACAAAGTTGCTGGAACACAAAATGCACCTTTTAACAATCATTGGAAATACGTCCACTAACAATTGATATCATTTGAAGTATTGAACTACCAGACCATCATTGCAATAATAATTAATAGTAATATTAATAATATTTAATTTTTATAACACGTGGCAAATCCACCGAAGTGCTCAGGGCGCCGCTGTGGATCGCCTTACAGTGTGGGTTGGTGTGTATTCCCGTAGGATTTTCATGCTAAAATTGATTTTGTTGCTGTTTCAGTTTCAATAGGACCTAAACTGTCAGAAAATGATGGGGTGCAAATTTTCGGACTGATGCCCCCTTCTTCAAGGGGTGAAATGTTAGTACAGGGAAAAATTTAATATCGAGTCAAATTGTGTTTTAATATACACTAACGCGTTTGTCTCCTCATAAGGGTTACAAAAAATATATATTTACCTTTAGTTAAAGCAGTATAGCCCCGTAATGGTTCAAGGTCACCCTGGGGGTAAATGCTCCGATGTTGTTGAAAGTGGTGTCAAATGATTCCTTGTGTCATACTGAAATAGAAAATGCATTTTAATTGATTTTTTGATATCACCATTGCGACATCCAGGGAAAGTTCTGGTGACCCCATAGACCATGTAGATCCTTGTGACATTTTGCTATGTAATTAGCCAACCAAATGTCACACACTGTAAAATAATACATTTTTGGATCCTGTGAGACAATACAAACAACTTATCACCGGTTTCAACAAAATCTGAGCATTGGGTAAATTAGGATGACCTTGAACCATTATGGGGCTATAGCGCTTTAACTAAAGGTCGGAACCTAGGCAATCAGGGGCGGCGTCAGGGGGTGGCGGGGGGGGGGGGGGGGGTGGGGGGGGGTATTTTTTTAGGGGGGGTGGGGGGGGGGGGGGGGGGGGGCAGCCGCCCCTGAGATATTCAAAATGTAGGAAAAAAAAGGGAAATTGCACAAAAATAGGGGTTTTTAACCCAAAATGAGTTCATTTTGTACTGTTTCGCCCCCCCCTATGATGTTTCGCCCCTGCTATGATTTTAGCCTGGCGCCGCCCCTGAGGCAAATATATACCTTTTCTAATCCTTATAAGGAGACGAACATGTTAATGTACATTAAAACACAATTTGACTCGATTTTAAATTTTTCCCTGTAGTAATAGTTCCTTCCTTGAGGAAGGGGGCAGCTGTCCAAAAATTTGCACCCCATCATTTTCTGACTGTCTGGGCCCTATTGAATGAAAAACAGCAAGAAAATCAACTTTAGCACCAAAATCCTATGGGAACTGTTTCATTGACATACCAACCCAAACTATTAGGCAGCTACAACACAACAAGTAAATCCAGAATGACAAGGAAGGCTATATGGGAAAAAGTCAGATTTTACTGCAGGTGGAAACCGAAGTTTTCAGAGAAAACCTGCGAGGATGGGTATGGATTGGTAACCAATTCACGTACGACACAGGTTCTGCAGGGGTTTGAACTCGGGCTGCATTGGTGAAAGGTGAGTGGACGAGTCACTACACCAGCTCGCCCTCACAACAAGCAATTGTAACCGAAACAATTGCTTGGAAACCTGTCGCAGATTCAAAGCTCGTCATCTAGAGTTGAAGAACACTGAAATGCATTGATTTCTTCTTATTTCCTCCCAATACATATATAATATGGCCAGTTCTGGACAAGACCCTGGTGAAGATGGTTCTGGTGATAGGCAAATGGCGAGGAGCAAGCACCTAGAAATTCCAGCCTGCTCAACGTTTGCAGAGAAAACACACCACCTGAATGAGGCTGACAGAGGTGTGCTTCATCAACAATGAAGGCAGTCAAGAGTCTGCTGCAGAGGTTAGTTTAACAGCATAGCTGCTGCTTTATCATTACTCTAACTAAGTGATGTTACTCTGCATATGGCTAGTTCTTACCATAACCCATGTTCCAGGACAATGTAGGGCAGCTATTCATTACACCCTAACATGAGTATACAGCGCTTACGCTTTAAATGCACTTTTGAAAAAAATCATGGAGAAGACCCCCTGCCTTGTTTTGGTAGAATTAAACCCTAGATATCTAACAAAGAGATAGCGCTACGCTTCTTTTTGCGGTGATCCTCAGATTTCCCTCTCTAGGGACATTAGGGTTTAATGTTACAATAAAAATGTTCTCATTTGCATTGGGTGGACACTGCAATCACATGACATAAAATGTTCCTACTATTTTGTGCATGTAAAAGTTGATAGAAAAGTTACTATTACCCTGGAACTCTTTATAGCAGCTTTTTTTCCTGCGTCAGCATGGCAATCGATATCACGACTTCTGCCGTGAACACATGCATTCTCATGAGTTTTAAATGTGTATATGTTAGTACTATAATGTCCCATGTTTTTATGCATTATAACAAATATGACTGCTTTTGATAATCAAATGAAGACAAATGTGTGCATATGTTAATATTTGTAAGCTATTCCCAATAATACGTAAACCAAATTTGGAGGTACCCAAAACTATGATAATGAAGTGCGAACTTTTGGGCAACTCAAATTTTGATCCGCCATTTCAGGAGAATCTGCCCACCTATCTTACACAAGGTCTTTGATGTAGTATAGTAGCCAACAGCTGTGTTCTTTGTGATGGGTCACATTTTCATATCCTTTAACTCCATGGTCACTATCAGCCCAGTTGATTGGTTGTTCAATGTGTTATATTATGTAATTATTCAATCAGAGACATTGTAAGAGAAGCTTATCAAATGTGTATTTCATGATCCTAGCACGTCATTTTTGTGTCGCCTGCCCTAAGGCAGGAAGACACATAGGGATCACTTTGTCCACTGTAGTCTGTTGATGTTGATGTCTGTTGTTGATGTCTGTTGTCTGTTGTGAAAAAGGGTTAACATTGCCTGTAATATCCTCATAATTTGATGGATTTAAACCATTATTATGTTTTGAGAATCTTCCGTCCTATATTACTATACACATGGTAGAGACCCAATAAAAATGAGAGTTTGAGTCATCAAATGCCAGCAGAAACCCTGGGTGCCCGTTTTTTTCACCACTTCGGACTCCAATCCTCCTGTAGATTAGGATTGTCCACCCTGGTGATGAGATAATTATTTATGCACATGCTGACTGATTGGTTGATACAATTTAAGGATGTTTCATTTTGGTTGGTGGGGGTGGTCGTGAGTTGAGTCTTTCTTCCTTGTTTTGGGTGGTTTCCAGTATTTGCTGTTCACAGTAGGTGATTCTATATCTGGGTGGTTCCCAGTGTTTGGATGGTTCCCAGTGTTTGGGTGGTTCCCAGTGTTGGGTGGTTCCCAGTGTTTGGATGGTTCCCAGTGTTTGGATGGTTCCCAGTGTTTGGGTGGTTCCCAGTGTTTGGATGGTTCCCAGTGTTTGGGTGGTTCCCAGTGTTTGGGTGGTTCCCAGTGTTTGGGTGGTTCCCAGTGTTGGGTGGTTCCCAGTGTTGGGCAGTTCCTGTTGTTATGTCTTTTATTTGAATGCCTGGCTGGTTCCATGCCTTTGATGGTTCCTGGTGTTTGATGATTCTGGATGTCTTTAGTGGTGTCCACATTTTGGCGGTTCCTTGTCTTGGTGGATCCCATGTGCTGGGTGGTTCCCAGTGTTTGGTGGTTCCATGCTTTTGCTCTTTCTCAGTGTTTCATAGTGTCTATTGGTACTTTTTTGCTCTGCATATTCCATGCATCATCTTCTATAGCTTATAATTATGGTTCCTTGTACATGTACCTACTTTTAAAATGAAATGTGTATTATTAATATGGACACAAGGATTCTCAAACATAATAATGATAAAATTGGATTCTTTTTTCGTCCAATGCCAAATTTATTGGTCTCGCCATGAGTTGAAAAATATTGGGCTCGACTTCGTCTCGCCCAATATTTTTTTCAACTCATGGCTTGACCAATAAATTTGTGTATTGGACTCAATGAATCCAATTTTATACCAAACTTGGATCACAGGTGCAACATGGCATCCCCCATTTTTTGATGAGGTCAAAGGTCACATGCCAAGGTCAAAGGTCATGTGAGGTCAAGTTGTAAAATAGGCAGAAAATGTAAAATTGACCTCATTTGAAAAGTTGAAGTTCAATTGGAACCAAACTTGGTTATGGAGTTTACATGCAAACCTTCATTTGTTTATGAGGTCCAAGGTCACCTATCAAGGTCAAACGTCATGGTAGGCCTATCATTCACTAACCGCGACGGCAGGCGACACAAGCGGTCCGAGGACCGATGTATTTTTTGTTTATGGTTTACTAGATGTACACGAGAAAAGGTTATTTCCAAAATAATTTCCAATACAACAGTGCATTAATGAACTTGATTTGTTTACATTTTGAAGAAATTGCTGATAGTGGCTTCAAAGGGCTAAATATGGAGGTGCTTCTCAATCCCAATAATGAAATGCCTCTAGTTCTCTTAAAAGCATTTTGTGTTTTGGCTATGTTTCAGAGAGCCGAATGGCTGCAAAATGCACTGACTGGTATGTACAAAGATGAAGTCAAGGAGATGGCGCAATATCTGAACATCCTCAAGGAAAGCCAAGATGTTGCTGGCAATGTTGAGGGTCATGACGAGGGAGAGGACTTGGAGGAGAGGAAGATCGAAGCCTTGGAAAATTTGCTGGAATTGGTGGAGGGAATTGATAATGCTAGGGGTGGGTAGACACATAGGGATCACTTTGTCTACTGTTGTTGTTGATGTCTGTTGTTGTGAAAAAGGGTAAACATTTGCCTGTAATATCTGCATACTTTCGATGGATTTAAACCAAACTTGGGTCACAGGTGCAACTTGGCATCCCCAATTTGTTGATGAGGTCAAATGTGACATACCAAGGTCAAAGGTCACATACCAAGGTCAAAGGTCATGTGAGGTCAAGTTGTAAAATAGGCTGAAAATGTAAAATTGACCTCATTTGAAAAGTTGAAGTTCAGTTGGAACCAAACTTGGTTTATGGAGCTTACATGCAAACCCTCATTTGTTTATGAGGTCAAACATCACATATCAAGGTCAAAGGTCACGTGAGGCCTATCGTTCACAAACTGCGACGGCAAGTGACATAAGCGGTCCGAGGACCGATGTATTTTTGCTTTGAGGAATAGTACGTGTTTTAATTTTACGTTTCTTTTTTATATTAATTTATTTCTGGGTTGTGATTGATAAAAAGATTTAAAAGTATTTGATTTGATGGCAAAACCTTTGATCAGCAAAACCTATGACATAAATGTGCGGTCATGTTTCCGGTCATGTTCTTCTAACAGATTTATATACCAGTCATTTTGTTAACTACACAATTGGCATTATTTTGTTATTTTATCTTTTGCACATTACTTTAAGAATGCATGGTTTGATATAGACACCTATAGTCATGCTTCTGTGAGTTTTTGCCCCGAAATTTTGCTCCAGGAGTATATGGTCCAGGACCATATGGTCCTGGAGCATAAATAATTTTGAGAAATATTCTAAGTCATACGGCAAATATGCCCCTGGAGAAGTACCGGTATTTGACTTAGAATATTCTTCACTGCTCCAGGAGCATATTTGCCATATGATCCTGAAGCATTGTGCATTAAAATATGTTCATTGTATTGACTTAAAATATGTCTCCAAATTATTTTTTGCTCCAGGAGCATAGTCAAATAAGCTCTTGGAGTAGAATATTTTTTCAGATTATTTATGCTCCAGGAACGACCATATGCTCCTGGAGCATAATTTTGGGTCAAAATATCATAGAAGCCATGGGCACTATTCCAAGGTGGATATCATGCCCATTCTTGTATTGCAAGGTGGATATCAAGTTCGTGCACAAAAACATGTAATTAGGGTTGTTTTTTTGAGATCAGGTGATGTATGTGCATACGTTGTCAAATAAGGGCATTTTTTCACTTTGTAAATTATGCATTTACTCAAGTGTTTGATAACTCATGAACCACAGTTTGATCTATTGTTACATAAAAATATGCTGGGGAAAATTTTCTTTCAGATTTTCTCCAGATTTTACATGGTAGTTCCCATCAGTGATTTTAAACATTTTCTAGGTATCCCCATTATTGTGCAATACCAGCACCTCTCTCGATGTATTCGTTCTTTTCAACTCTGATAAGAGCCTTCATAGAAATACTCATTTGGGCCCTAATTTATCAATTTGTATACTCACTTGGGGTAGTAATTTATTTATCGGTTTGTTTAGGGTGCATTACATTTTTAGGGTTGGTACATTTACTGCACCCTCTTTGCCTGCTCCCAGTTGAATTCAGCAGCCTTGACGGAATAAAGTGCACGTGATACTGTACTTTATTCCGTCAAGGCTGCTGAATTCAACTGGGAGCAGACAAAGTGGGGTCACAAAATGTACCAACCCACATTTTTAAACAGTCACACTAATTACTCATTTAAGGTATCAAAATCAAACCAAAATACTTGTTTAAGGTGTTTTTTAACCAAGTAAAAGTATTGCCTAGGGCACATTTCTGGAAGTCATACATGAGGGTATTTCTTGGAGACAATTGAAACACACACCTTTAAAAGCAAATCACCAATAATACATGGGAACCCCAAATCCTTCAAGCTTACTTCGTGTATCATATTAAATCCATCTATTTATGTCAGGTCAAGTTTCCTGCTACTGGTATCCTGGTGAAAAGTACTACCTGTTCCATCACATTTTTCCTTGGAAATCTAATGAGGAGGGTAGCTAGTAGAAGATCTGCTAGAGCAGCAGCAGCAAAAAAATATCATAAAGTCCTTATTTAAGGAGTTTGTTCATGCTCGCCTACATCTAAGGTTTAACACCTTTGGTAATTAGAATGGACCCTTTATATCAATGCAAGGTAGTTAGTAGTCTCAAATTGTGGTGTCACTTTTCAATAAGGGCCTATTAAGGTTACACAGGGGTCAAACTTTTAAACTACTCCAAACATGATGAAACATTTACATATTGTCCATCTAGTCATAAGGATTCCAAAAATGTATAGTTTGAGTGAAAAACCAATGTTTATAGATGGTACAAACTATACATTTTTGGAATTCGGACAATTTGGAAAATGTATCAACATGTTTTCCCAAAGGCTAGACCCACTGCCAAAAACTGTGGATTGGCGTCTGGAAGGGGAGCCGGTCAATTATCTTTTGCTCCAGTAAATCGTCAAACAGCTGTATTGATGAGTGTGAGGTGAACCGGCCACCCCCATTTAGCGGGGACAAAGCCGGATTTAAACTTTGGTTTAACTAGAACTTTAACTATTGCTAATTCTGCAGATTTTATTAAAATTGGTGGTAGTGATGTTCTGCAACCACTCTTGAATGATCCAAGTTCAGAGGTCAGATGGCGAACTCTTAGCCTTACAGCAACCTTGTCACAGAATCACCCTACTAACCAGGAGGCATTGCATAGCATTGGGATGGTGAAGAGACTGTTGGAAATAGTAGACAATGAAGATATAGATCGCGTCAGGGTCAAAGCACTATATGCTTTATCATGTAAGTTGAAATTGTGGCGGTGTTGTTTGATATCTGAAGAAAGCTACTATTTTTCTCATTTACCCTGTGAAATCATACAGCTAAAAGATGTTTTGTTTGGATGTTATGAGCAAAAATGTGCCCCATTTTAGTCTACCAATATTATACTGTATCCAGGTGTTTATTTTCTCTCAATTGTGCGTCTAAGTCACGACCGTACGCACGCACGCCTCAGCATAGGAACAAGTTGAACAACAACAGCTAATTTTAAATCAACCAATCATGGGCGCGTGTAACGATCCAAACAGGCGCGTATGTGAGTGTGTACACTGCAGCACACGCATTAGCAACGGCAAAACCCCGCGAAAAGGAGAAAATAAACTCCTGGACAGAGTATAATTTTAGAGGGTGCTTAGCTCTATGGGATTACAAAATCATGTTTTTAGCGCTCACATCAAAACGGGTTGAAATATTGGCATGAAACTTTACAGATGGTGTTTTTGTAGTGAAGGCCATTCTATCAAGATGAAAACTTTATACTTAAATTGGTTCATCCCCTTTAAGCTCATGTACTTGAACATGGAATGTGGACCTCTTTTGTCACATTTTTTGCATATAAAGTACATGCATATAGCATATAATAACTAAACATCCCTAACATTATTGAACAAATGTGATGCGATCTGGATTTGGTCAGTTTTGAGACTGCCTGCCTTCTGGGATTGTTTCTTCTTTTGTTTGACAATGTGGTAGAAAGTAGTGGGCATCAGTGAATACTGCAAAGGTGATTTAACCACTGTTTGTAATGGCACATTGATATCTACTGGCACCGCCCCCGGGTGACTCAAACAAAGAACTGTAAACTGACAAACAGACAGTCTCTGCATTATCTGTATGCAAACTGGAGTTGGGAAGGGTTGGTACATTTGTGACCCCACTTGCCTGAATCCGATTCAGAATCAGTAGCCTTAACACTTAACTGTGCTCAAGTGATCGGATCTTGATCAATACATGTTGGCAGGTATTTATAAAATGCTGCATTTGTGGTGCATTAGAGTTGTTAAGAATAAAGTGCAGTATCACATGCACTTTATTCCGTCTAGGCTGCTGAATGTCTGAGTAGGTTTGGGCAAGTGGGGGTCACAAAATGTACCAACCCCGGGGAAAGATAAAAACTAATTCCTTCTTCTTATGCAGAGAACTACATGTACCATGTAGTTTATACTCAAGGTAGTGTAATATCGTTGTTTAAATCCGTCCCACTTTGGAAGCGTTAGCCCCAACTGCCCCATGTACTCGACACTTACCATCCCCAAGTAATATACCTTCGGTCTCTATGCAAATGCAATCAGAGAATGAATACATGCATAATAAATCGTGCATTAAAATGGTCAATCCATTCCATTCAGTCCATTATAGGTAGTAGTTACATTTTGCGATGTGTTTATTTTTTTTTCCAAATTAAAACTCTAGATTTTACGGTATTTTCTAGGTTTATCCCGTGATAACGAGTCATGTCAACAGGATTTTGCCGACCACGATGGGTTTTCGGTGCTGATGAGGGCCATGCAGAGTGGTATAGAAAAGCTTCAGATCAAAGCTGCCTTCATGTTACAAGCCTTGATCTTAATATATCCTCAACATAAAGGTAAGAAGTAACTGAAGATCTGTCCAAGGACTTTCATTGAACGGAAATTTAATTTCCACGGTTCCCCATGTATTCCTTTGCAACTAAACACAACACAATTTCAACTGCTCCCTGATTTCTTATGTAGGAAGTTTGCCAAAGTCATGACTAGTTAATAATATTTCTATGGATGTCAGTTAACTTTTGTGTGAAAATTAGTGGCATCCTTTACTTCTTGGCTGACTGAGCACAAATTAAAGACAAGAAAAAGGCATTTTCAAATCTCACAAAAAGTGACATCATTACTTCAGTTGATTGACAAACAGTTAAAAGTTGAGTACTGTTCAGTATGTGTACCCAACACACTTTTAGTGAACTCTTGACATAACTTTCTTATGACACTAACTTATTCAGATCCTTTAAAACCCTTTCCCCAGCCGCTTGGGCTACTTCTGACCCAGATTCGCTTCAGCGGTTCCATTGTTTTAGGCCAGTCAACCATGCAACTTGAACAATTCTCAAAACTAGCGAGACATAGCAATTCTGACCGCAGACTGCCCTAGATTGTCTAGCCAGAGTGTCTCGCCTCGAGGCCGTTTATCAATGAAACTGCAACCTGATATCAGCTCATGTGCCCACACTTGTTTGCCGACGGGAGGTCAGTAATTGCCAATCTTTATCCCTAAAGTCCCTGGTGTGTGAGGCCCATGAATGTGCCTAGCACGGGTCCAGGGAAAGTGTTAAATCTGAATGCTGTAATCTGTATGTCGTGGAAATTCTTCATCCATGTTGTACATGTGCTGCTACCAACAGCTGCCTATGATATTCCTTTGTCTTCATGGACAACAAAGTCATACAGAGGAAGGAAGATCAACGCATTCTTTGCTTGTGAGGACATCCAACGAATGGTATGGCCTACAATTCGCCAGACCTCAATCCTCTCAAGCATCTTTTGGAACCAGCTTAAGCATTTTTTGTATATCCGAGTCAATGCAGAGAGTACACTGGATGTCTTAAGACAAGACGGTTTTTACAGCGACAGCAGGAATGGGCTGCTATCCCTCACCAGTGTCTGACGAGACTCACAAATACCATGTGTAACTGATGTCAAGAGGTCATATGACAAGTGTGTGGATACACACATCATGGAACAGTACTTCACTTCTAAGTTAGCTGTGTGTCAATCAACTGAAGTAATGATATCGTTTTGTGAATTTTGAAAGTACCTCTTCTTGTCTTTAATCTGTGCTCAGTCAGCCGTGAAGTAAAGGATGACAGAAGGCTAATGACAGGGTGGACGTCCCTGTCAATCAAGCCTTGGATTCTATTGTTAGAGCTTGTTACGTTACAAATCGTATTCGATCGTTGAGGTTGATCACCGTGTATTGATTACTGATTATGGGGGACATGGCGTCAGTTTGCTTTTGAGAGATCAAATTGTAGTTTTCTAAATTTCTGAATTCTCACAACTTTCAGGAGTATTTTACTTTTTTTATTTGGTAAAAATCGGACATTTCGTTCAAATGTTATGGTTTATCGAAGTGTACAGCATCACACAGAGAATAACGATTTCTTATGTTTCGTATTGTTTTTCAAGCAGCTAAATTTACTTTGTTTTTCATTGTTTTTCAAGCAGTAATATTTAAGAAAATTACAAAAATAAATTAATTCTGGGGTAAAAGTGACATTTTCAGATTTGTTTTTTAATTAAAAAAATAGTATAATTAATAGAATTGATAAATTTAGAATTAAAAAACAAAATTGCAATGATTAATTACTTTAATAATTGATTAATTAACAATTAAACGCTTCTTGACCTTTATTGGCCTATATCTTTTTTGCCATTTTTCGAAGGTTGCAAACTTGCCCCCCACTTATCTCAAAAACGGTTTGACTTATTGACTTCAAATTTGGCACAAAACTATTTTAGAGTACATACTATGATCCTATGAGAGGATTTTGTATAAAACCCTTTAGTTTTTGAGTTGCATTGATTTTTGTATGCCACCAGCAGCAAAAATGGCGAGAGAAGTTTGAACGGTTGCCATGGCAACACGGAATATAATTTTGGTAAACACTCTCATAGGATCACAGATCCTGGCCATAGTAATTGTTTAAGAAACAAACTATGTTCAAATAACTTTCCATTTTTGAGATAAATGGGGGGGGGGCAAAATTGTCATTTTGAATTTCTGATTTTCTTGGTGCAGTGATCTTTGACCCCTGCTAATTAGCATACCGGATGTCGATATGATCCGAGACAAATATATTTGAAAAAGACTCATCATACCGAACATTTTGGTATATCACTTGCTTGTTTTCAAAGAAACTATGTGCTGTGAATGCAATAATCATAATATTGTATGAAAATGACGCCATGTCCCCCCTTAAGCGGTGTCCTTTATTGCTTATTCCCTGACCTTGGGTGCCCCTATCTCTCCCGATAACGATAGGTCTTATTATGATTATACTTAACTCCACATTTCATTGAAATTATCCTCTTTCCAATTGACCTCTGCAAGTAAATGAATCGCAAGTTTGTTGCTTCATAATAATTTTATTTGTTCTAAATTTTATTCATTTAGAAAAATACCAGGAAAGGTGCGTAAATGTTACGCAAATACGAAATTCTTTAAGGACAATAAAATAGGTATCGGTAAAAAAACACACACAAAAAATAAATAAATAGGCCTATTGGAATAATCAATTGACTAATATAAATAAACAAATGTAACTGCAAATTGATAAAATGAATAAATAAAATAAAAAACTAAGAAGGTTTTAACAAGTACATAAAATATATAAATAAAATAACCAAATAAGGCCCGACGAAAAAAAAAACCGGATATCTAAATAAGGCCCGTCGAAAAAAAAAAACACGGACATCTCTCGGTGTTGGTAAACAGATCAAGATTCAACTTCGTTCCTGCCATTTGGTCACCACAGGCTACACATACACATACACATATGCGTCTGCACGGGCATCGGACAATACAGATCAGCATCGATTTTGTTAGATGCATGTGATCAAGGGTCGAAGGTGATTGAGGCATCTGTTTATAAACCCTTAAATTTAAGCTTGAGTGACAGCTCTTGGTGGACGTCCTGCCCTGTTATTAGCCTTCTGTAAAGGATGCCTCTAATTTTCACACAAAAGTTAACTAACATTCATAGAAATATTATTAACTAGTCATGACTTTGACAAACTACCTCCACAAGAAATTAGGAGCAGTTTTTAGAGGGGGACTTACTTTTTGTGTTGTGTTTATAAAGAACATGTATGCAGTCACAAATGCTGTAGAGCACACTGTCACAAGTATGGCTTCAATTGGCACTGTACAATAACTGCATCTAAATTTGAAATTGTCACAGCCTTTTTTTATTTGGTGCAAAAGAATAAAGAAAAAAAACTGAAGTCCGTATACTTGGCTCAGTCTTCACACTTTCTAGAAGACTCTCAAATTACTGTCCCTTCCTTTTTATTTTTTGATTGAGTTTTTACCAAACGTTGCAACAAACAAGTACACAAAAGTAAATATGCTGGATAAGATTCCCTGAAAGCAGTGTAATTACTACAAACTTGAAGCAGAAGTTGGAAATCTTCTTGTTGCGAAAGTATACCAAGCTGGCGACGCAAGTAGTCTCATATTACGCGCTGTTGTTTTAATGATGCTGTAGGCAAATGTTGCACTTAATCAGACACTGTAATTGCCCTTGAGTTGATACATGTATTTATTTATGTATTTATTTATTATTAATCATTTGGCAGTTAACATAAGTACACATAAAAAAGGGGACCGGCAGGCAGAGGCTGCCAGGGCACAACAAAAGTGAGAACCACTGACAATACAAAATGAATAAGAATTAAAAATAGTTATTAAAAGACATAAAAACATTTCATAAAACACCATTCATTCATTCATTCTTTATTTTCCATAAAAAATATACAAAATACATACATATTAACATAAGGATACACATTTTATGGAGGAAGTGGTCGAAAGGCCATTAAGGCCAGATGTAACCACCACCTTAAATTTAAATTGTACATTACATATTAAACACAAGGACAAGAAACTATCACACAAGCAACATACAAAGACAAGTTCCAAAATCAATGATAGAAAGAAATTAAATATGATTTATATTGCTTTCGAAAGTGTGTATTTGAATTTGAATTTTTAAATTGATCACTCAGGGAGTTCCACAAGATTGGGCCTGCTGTTCTAATTGATTTATCACTGAATACCATCTTATTTCTTGTTGGATTAAAATTATTCCTGTTTCTTGTGTGATAGTTATGGATATCAGATCTCAAGGTGAAAAAATCATTGAATGAATTTGGCAATAAGTTTGCAAAGTATCTGAACATAAATGAACCCACTTCTAGTTTATACGCATCATATATATTACGCATCATATATATTTAAAACATAAAAAAAATTTTATAAAAAAGTGTGGCAGAATGACTTCGATAATAACTAGTTGATAGATTCTTTAATGCCCATTTTTCAAGTTGTGTGAATTTTTTGTTTTTGTTCAATTAATTGGCACAAGAGCTTCCACAGGTAATTATAAAACATAATTTATATATTTTGTTTTCGATATTCCATCATGTGGTGCATCCAATGGTTAACTTTTCATCATAATTACTCCTAAAAACTTAGTTTTCACCCTTTGTAGACTTGTGTTGTCAAGAATCATATACTATATCTCCTGTAACATTACAGACAACCAGCTTGCCATTTTCTGCTTTTAGGTTAGTCAATTTAGGGGTACCCTATCATGTAATTAGTTTTTTTTTTTTTTTTTTTTTTTTTTAAATTTGGCTTTAAAAAAAACCCGTTCTTACTTCTGACAATGTCCCTTTATTATAATTGATGATTTGACTCATATGTCTCACTACCTTGGAAGTCTAAAAAATTGGTCCGTATCATCCGGCACTAAAATTAAATCTAGCGGTTTGAGTATTTGTACTATCATTGATATCTATAAGGTAGGACCTAATATGGAACCCTGTGGTCCATCCCATATTATATCCCTAGTAGTATCTATGTAGGGTTAATCTGTGAAAACATTTTAAAGAATCTTGTTTTCACTTGATTCTTTTGTAGGAATGGGTGTCAACATTTACCCAAAAAAACTGACTTGGTATTGGGGGGTGGGGAAAGTTAGGACATTGACCCTCAAACATTACTTAAAGTTTCGGGGTAAATTCATTTTTATCCCCGTAAACAGGGGTGGTCAAGATTTACCCCACACTCATAGCAGTCCTTAACCCCTCCCCTCCTTCCACTTCGCCTCAGCCCAACCCTCCAACTTACCTCCTCCACTTGCTTCCATATCTTCTTTGGACGTCCCCGCCCGCCTAGAACTGTTTCAGTGTCCATTGAACGACAGACCTCCTCAGCAATGTGCCCCTACCAACGTACACCATTTGCCTTCGCCAACCGGTCCACCGCTTCTTCCAAACCCAACATCTGCATCAAGTCCTCAGTCTTCTTCCTATTCATCAACTTTACACCACACATCACTCTCACCATTGCTCTGTCCTTTTCAAAATTCCATCTCAGCTTCACTCAAAGACCGTGTTTCACTCCGATATAGCATCACAGATCTCACACAACTCTCATACACCATTCCTTTCATCTTTGAACTCTCCACATTCCTTAAACTTCACCCACCCAAACCTTACTCTAGCTGTCACAGCCACGTCGGATCCACCATTTACCTTTACTCTGTCCCCCTGGTACAAAACTCCTTCACCGCGCATCGATTCCACCTCAACACACAGCTTTTTCACCTGTTTCTCCATTCCTTTTTTCTCACATCTTCTGCACACAAAATCTTTTGCCAAGCTTGGGGTCACACTCTTCATCTGTGTGGATCTCCCATGAACCCATTTCCCACATTTCTCACCCCACACTGAATTTGCTCCTTCCCTCTTTCTGCACATACCATATGGGACTACCTTACTCACTGACACTCCCTTGCACCCCGCTCACCATAACTTTTGTCTTCCCAAAATTTACCTTCAGACCCTTACTCTCAAAAGCCTTCTTCCATTTCCAAACTTTTCCTTCAGTCCCTCCACTCACTCAAGACCAGGTCAGCAGCATACCATATCTTGCCCATCAATCCTTCTTTTGCACTCTGTATAACCACATCAATCACAATTGCCAATATCAACAGCGACAATTGATGCACACCCATCTTCACATCGGACAACTCAGACCCTACTAACTCTTGTATCCTTTGTATAAACTCATCATCGCTCTAACCATTACCTCCGGCATACCTCTCCTCCTCATCGCCCACTCCATCACTTTCCTCAGAACTATCGAAATGTTTTCTCCAAAGCCACAACCAGTTTCTTCCCTTTAGCTCGATATTCCTCTTGCAAACTCCTCAAAATGAATATTGCATCTATCGTTCCTTTTCCTAGCATAAAACCAAATCTCATTCATTCCAATTTTCTCCAAATTCCATTCTCTACTACCCTCTCCGCAATGAAAGTTGCATGCCGCAATAATTTCACACTCCTATATGCACCACAAACCATTGCATTCCCTTTCCCCTTAAAAATTGAACCACCCCACCCAACTCCTCTGGCATTCCTCTTCCATCTAACACTCTCTGACCCACTCTTGAGCATGTGTGGTCCAGTGGAAAAGCGCAGGTCTTGTGATCATTAGACTGTTAAAAACAGCAACTTGTACATGCCGCTATACAGGGCTATATTTTCACATAAAATCACAATAATGGAGTTGCGAGATGGCCTAAAATGTTTATAATAACACTCACCACACGTTCTTCTACGCACAGGTAACCCAAAACACCTCAAAGTCATTCAAATTGTCCAAACACTCAGTCGTTACTTGGCAGTTGGTAAACTTCACGAGGACGAACTTCCCGCTAGCCACACTCTCTTCCCTTTCGATTGCGCATGCTCATAACGTAGAAAGCCAAAAATTAAGGGCACACTATGCGTTTAAAAAAAAAAAAAAAAAAAAACACTCCTATATGCACCACAAACCATTGCATTCCCTTTCCCCTTAAAAATTGAACCACCCCACCCAACTCCTCTGGCATTCCTCTTCCATCTAACACTCTCTGACACACTCTTGAGCATGTGTGGTCCAGTGGAAAAGCGCAGGTCTTGCGATCATTAGACTGTTAAAATCGCGAGTTAGAGCTCCACTGTGGTCAACATGTCTGTGTCCCTGGGCAAGATACTTAATCTTAATGCCTCGTTGACCCAAACGAAATCTGGGGGATGTTAGGGGAAAATGGCGATCTAGTGGATAGGTTTGAGCGCCTAAACAGCGGCGTCGGCGGTCGACTAGATGAAACTCAAATAATTCTGTGATGATTTCCTAGGGGCAGCAAAATAAATGTAAAGCACTTTGATATTATGGAAAGGTACTTTATAAAAGTGAGTCAAGTGCTATGACCAATAAGCAAGCATGACATTTTGATATTTTAACTGGTACTTACAATGTACCATTTTGTGCATAGGACTATTCTACAGTAGATTCAAACTGATACAATATGTGTCTATATTAGATAACATATACTAATGAGTTGAATTGATTTCCAATGTTGAATTGTTTGAAAATGCCATGTTAAAGTGACATGAGGAGATTTTTTTAGGATATGAATTTCTCTCAAATTGTGCTTGATTGGTTGTAGACCACCTAGGCCTACCAAGAACGTTTCAAAAGTTTACTGGACAAAGAAGTACAAAAAAACTGCAAATGTTGTTTTGAACTTGCCTGCTATCGTAAATCGTCCCTATAGAAAACCACTAAATCATCATCTTATTACATAAAGACGGCGTATTCAGCTTATTCACTTCAGGTGTGATTTAAAACATTGATAAGCATTCCAAACATGCAAAAAAAACAGGTTCGAAAAAAAGGGGACGCTTCTTTTTGGAAATGTCCTCATGTTTCCTTAAAGAGTGATGTCTTTCATTTAGACCTGAAATTTTACAGAAGTATCAAATGACAAAATAAATGTCACACTCATTGTTTAAAATTTAATTTCCTTTCATTTGAGACCAAACACGATATACTTTAATTATTATTTGAGGCCAATGACCTTTGACCCCCCGAAAATTAACTTTCCCCACCCCCGGCCCACCCAAGCTCACTTTTTTTGGTAAATGTTGACACCCATACCTACCAGAATCAGCTTCTTTAAAATTTTTTCACAGATTGGCTTGATATGTGCTTACTTTAGGGTTACTACAAGAGCAAATGAGATGGAATGAAAAGCATTAGAAAGTATACCTCTTGCTCTTTAAACTGATATTGACTTTCCCAATTTCATGTCTACAAAAACATTCTATGATTGTACCATTTTGTTGAGACCGGCTGTATTACATATGCAATATTACATATGCATTTACGACATCGCGCCAAAAATATGCAAATAATACAGTGCACCGCGCACCGCCATGGCGGCCTATCCATTGCGATTTACAGTGATCGCAATACAACAGCAGCACGCATTAGCCTATGCACGGGAAAAATCTGAAAGAAATAAATTTATTCGCATCAATTTGCACGCTCATAACTAGGCCAAATTTTTAACACAGCAGTGCCGCCCCTACCTCAAAATGACGGTTCGAATCTATAGATTAGCATAAGCTACTAAATTCTGAAACATCATCGACAACAAAAGTGAATTTTGGATTATTTTGGAGTCATTTCCTGAACGCCTAATGACAATTTTGATCACCTATACAAATACACAGTGAAAAACAGCAACTTGTACATGCCGCTATACAGGGCTATATTTTCACATAAAATCACAATAATGGAGTTGCGAGATGGCCTAAAATGTTTATAATAACACTCACCACACGTTCTTCTACGCACAGGTAACCCAAAACACCTCAAAGTCATTCAAATTGTCCAAACACTCAGTCGTTACTTGGCAGTTGGTAAACTTCACGAGGACGAACTTCCCGCTAGCCACACTCTCTTCCCTTTCGATTGCGCATGCTCATAACGTAGAAAGCCAAAAATTAAGGGCACACTATGCGTTTTAACTCCAATTGTAAAACATCATTTAATACAATTTTAAAACTCTGGTGGACGCAATATTCTGTTCCTTCCATTTCTCTGAAACTCGGGAGGGAGTGGCGTACGAATAATTTGTTGTTTCTTATTAACCCTCGTCTTACCGGGGGGGTTACCCCACCAGTCAACTTTGCTCCGGTGCGCTAAAATGCCAAAAGCTCGCGTAAAAAGCTTCGAGGTAATCATTCACACATGAAAAGAATGTGAAGGTAGCACCTTCACCGGGGTTAGGGTATGCCGTCAAAGTCGAAGGGTAAGTGGGTGGTTGCCACCCAAGGATATTTTATGGTGAATTTTTGAAAATATTAGGCAGAGTATGGCTCTAAAACTCTCTTGTTTATGTTAAACTAGTCATTTGCCATCATTTAGAGCTGCAAACTGCATGAAAATCCGATATTCCTAACTTTTTAGCGCAAAATTGGATTTTCGCCTCTTTTCTGTGGAAAATGTCAATTTCGCCGACTCGCGGACTCGCGGATCATGTCATTGTGACGCCATACTAGTCATGTTGGTACTTATTTGGTATAAATTGGACTGTCCCCCAGTCTCTACTCTGTCTCTGGGTTTATGAGTGCACTTGGTGAAAAGATAATGCTAAATTAAAAATTTGAAGACTTTTCAGCTTGCCACACCCGGACATGTCGGTCCTAATACCGCGCCCTCTATTATACCAACCAACTTATCCACAGAACGCGAATTACACAGGGCTCCTGGAATTACACAAATCGGGAGGATATGGGTTGAAGAGTCTCGTGTAATTTCAGTCGCTTAGCATTTTCATCACCGTGGCCCGAGGGAGGGTCTAGTATCAATAGAAAGAGGAGGACCATAGCTATCCACTGGTATCAAAATCATAAGCATCGGGTGCTTTATAACGAAATTTCGAGGGGGTGGTTACCACCTGTTTGGAACCTGTTAAAGGTACGTGTTTTAGATAGAGATATCGACCTTACTATGCGTGATATCATCCTAGGTATTTTAGATGCTGAGTATTCTAATTTAAATTATGTATTCTTACATGAAAAACATTTTATCTATAATGCTAGGTGTAATGATAAACATCCAAACATTGATGCCTTCATTAATGTGATGAAAACATGTAAAGAAACTGAAAAATATATGGCACTTAGGCGGGTGGTACAGCAGATGGAAAAACGTAAAATGTTAATTTTGAAATTAAATGTATGCTATATCCATTTCTTGTTTTTGTTCGCATATCATGTGATTATGTATATTGTTTTAATGCAATAAAAGGCAAAGCCTTTCGCTTTGCACCAAAAAAAATGTACTTGCCCACTAGATGAGGAGACGTAGATATGGTGTGGGCAGTCCCAGAATAAACATGCAGCTACTCCGTATCTGCCCCCCCCCCTCCCATGTACACTGAGCGCAATCTTAGTGCACTTTGTCCTTCATTGTTCTAACATTTTAGTGCACTTTGTCCTTCATTGTTGTAACATTTGGTACAAAACGTAACCGATGGATGGTTTTATTTTTTAGATTGATTGGCTGAGATATTTTCGAACTACTCTGGGTAATGATGACCTTTCGCCAGATACTATAGTATTCAACTTTTCTCCAAAGTATTTTGAAAGGCTTGGATCACTTCTGGCAAGAACACCGAAAAGGTTTGTAGATTTAGTATTTTATTTTTAATGTCTACATTACATTACATTAATGAAAAAAATAGTAAAGAAGTAGGTTGAAAATGAACGACAATTTTTCACGTGTTGCATCAAAGGGTACGTCATTATGAGACCAAAGTAATGTAAAAGTTGTTATAGTCCCCTGACTCATAGTCCTCCTACAACGGTAAAGATGGGGCACTCGATTCAATAGCTCTTCACGCAACAGTAGTTTCACACGTTATTCCCTTGTCGTCTATGGAGCCGCGGACTAAGGGCTCCAGGTGGAACTATATCCCCCTTTTACACCGGGTTTTGAAAATAGTGTTTAGTTTCAATATGCAACTGGTCCAAAAAATCACACTTAACCTGCCGACTAGTCTACAGATTTATAGGTTCTCATGCACCCCCCCCCCCCATTAAAACTAATTCTACTGATTTTAGGAACCTTACGACAGCTCTTAGTAAAAACATGAATTTTGATTTTTACCAAAATCAAATATTGTCCGACGGGGCCGTTTGGCGGCCATCTTGAATGTAAACGCCGGATCAAACAGATCGTCACAAATCTAAACAGAGACGGCCAAATATCTTTAATATAAGCAGATCATCACAAATCTAACATGGCTCCAATTTCCGGTTCGCTGCGCTCGCCTACCAGGAAAATATTTTTCCAGTCGGTTCGAATTCGGAGAGAGCGGGGGGGGGGGGGGACGGGGGAGCAGCAACATATTACAATGTACCTACACCGGCGCCCTGCGCGCGTAAAATGTAAAAAAAGGCAGTATTTCGGATCACAAATTCGTGTAAGCTACAAATAAATCCCTCTACTCTCTTTCTTCTATCGGTATATATTAGTTCACGGTTTTTGCAAAGGATTGAATATTCAGGCCAAAGGATTACGCAGTGCAGTGTGGGGCTTCATAGAAGTTGACATATTATACATTTTTAAGATTTCGCGACTCGATCAGATACTCCTTCCACATAAGGTGCCACCACCAATCATCTAGACTTATTATTGTAGTAATTATTTATTTCTACCCATATTGTTGGCGTAGTCGATTTCTGTCACTTTAACAGCAGTATAAAAAAAAAGACCACCGTTAGATAACCAAAGTGCTTGCAAGTGTGATTTATTGAACTAGTTTTAAAGAAAACTATTCGTCAATTGATCAGCCCTGATGATCATCTTCAAGAGATTAAAATCGGGTTAGTTGTATCACAATGAAAATTTTCAATTTTAGTTGAAAAATAAATACCATCTAGTCATTACATGGACAGGTGCAGGAAACGTGTGGAGCCACCCCCCCCACCACACGCAAACACTCCTATACCGCAAGACCATACCATTGTCCCAGTGAGATTTGGAATTGGGGTATTTACCCCAGAGCCCGAACAAGAGCACAAAATGGCCTAAAATAGTAATTTCATCCAAATATATAGCGCACATTCTCCCTTAATTTTCACATCTGCCCCCATGCAGGGGCCAACTCCTAACTCGCGGCGGCCCTGTACTAGAACTATGGATAGATACCTCTCAAAATGGGCCTATTCCATTTGAACTCCAGATACTTCTCTGTGAAAGGCTTCACCTAAATCCTCCTAAAGAAGTTGCTTTCGCGGGAAAAAGGTTATTCAATCGGGTTGATGTACTAAAACAAAATATGGTTTTTTTCTACGGGCCACCCCATATTTTTCATTTTATTCTAATCCTCATAACTGTTTAGGGGTGCTCCCGGGCAACGAACTTTTGTACTTAGTCCCATGGTTTTTGTTCAATTTTTAAACACTAATTTCAGTGCCTAAAAAGTCTACGAGGCTTGAAAGGGCTGTGAAGTAATCATGTCCAATGTTTTCTGCAATTTAGTTCATGGCTTCATGTAAATTAATTGTAAAAAATCAAAGTGACAAAGGAAGTGTAGCTCTAAAAGAATACCTGGATTAATCCCCGGAATATCCACCAGCACCCCACATTCCGGATCATAATTTTTGATATACACAGTATCCTATGGCACTGTTTTAATGTTTCGTAAATATTTACTGCAGGGAAACGGAAAATCCGATACACCTCTAATTTTGAAATTACGCATTTTAGGTGACTATCTGATGATGTTTTAAATTAACTACAGGAAAAAAAATATATTTCGAATCTCTGAGTCAGCCTTTATTTTTATTAATCACACAATCATGATCACTATTTTTGGCACAATCGGGAATTTAAGCTGACTTTTTTTGTGTTGTAAAGAAACTGGCTTCTAAATTCATTGACCGTAGTGATTTATTTTTTTTTAATTTTCCTATTTTGCAGGAATGATTTTATTACCAAAAATGACACAATGAGGGGTGTCATCCCGTAGAAAAATATAGTATGCATATATATACTACCCCGTTTGAGATCTATTCTCTCTGTAAAAGGCATAACCGGATCCTTCCACAAGGGCGTGTGGTTTTTAAATCTTGTTACTCAATGCGCTATACCTTTAAAACCCATACTCCCACGATACTATACTTTTTTTTTTACTTTCCTTGGACACGAAAACTTTTGTTGATATGGCGTTATTAACATTTCAATTATTCAGCGCACTTGCAAATCCCTTATATGAGCCCATTTTGTTGTATGTTACTTCAGAGTATCTCGCCACTTTCTAATGGTTAGATTAACATGGACGCGGCTGAGTATCTCTCGACAGAATCAGACCAATTTCGTCGAGATTTTCCGCGTGTAGAAGAGGGAAATGGCTGAACAACCCAGGGGCTTACGGTACCAAACCAACAAATGACGAACTACCACAAGCCGTTGGCAGCCTGTTTGTAAAACATTACTTCAGCGAGGAAAGCAAACTGGGGTACCGTAGGTAATCTTTATTGTGTGATCTGTGCATTGTATTGTAAGGGTGTCTTCACAACTCAACTGCTCAGTGGGTGCCCTGCGGTTCAATACGGTTGAGCCGGCGTCCATTATTTAGGAACTAATACGCCAAGGCAGATTGTGTATGGTGACATGAGGACTGTGCAAGTACCTCAAATCTTCAATTACGAACATGATCAATAAGGGGGTGTTAAATCTCTAAACACAGTTTTTTGGTGATTTTTACCAAAGTTTACCCCTTTTGACCACCTTTGACCTTGAATGACCCCATAATGACCTTGTCATGACTTTTAAAATTTTTGGCGTCAAAAATCGACCCCACCCTCCAAGTTTCATGTCCGTACACCAACGTTTACCCATTTGACCTCATTTGACCTTGAATGACCCCTGATGACTTTTGATCCACTAACCAATACAACCTCGGACGGTCAAGGGGCACCCACCCACCAAGTTTTAGGAACGTGCGACCCTCGGTCCCCGAGAAACCAACGTTTAACCTCATTTGACCTTGAATGACCCCAACGACCCCACCTTCCAAGTTTCATGTCCATACACCAACGTTTACCCCCTGTGACCTTTTTGACATTGAATAACCCCCGATGACCTTTGATCCACTACTCAATACAAACTCAGTCTTTCGGAAGGTCAAGGGGCACCCACCCCACCAGTTTCAGGAACACGTGCGACCCTCGGTCCCGAGACAGACAACACCCTGACATACCCGGTATTATTATAGACGATTCCTTTACACTGCCCTGGACTCCAAGGGAGCTCATGATTAAAACGCGTGGTAAAATGTATCGACTATTTGATTTTCGCACTTTGTTTTCACCGCGATACGGGGATTCCCTGGGCTTCTCTGTTTTTTTTTTTGGGGTTTTTTTTTTTTTTTGTTTTTTTTTTTTTTTTTTTTTTTTTTGTTTTCACTGCGGTTAAGCCCTGTGTGTGACGTAGTCTGGCCCCGGCCATTTACACCGCTAATTGCACGCATGGCAGTCGAGTTTATCCCGTCACTGTTGAAAGAGGTAACCAAGGTGTTTATGTCAACTCCATCAAATCATGTTCCTTAGACACACCATTCCATGTGTTAACTTAAGGGACAAATGTTGCTGAGCCATTAACACTGAATTAACAAGTCTATCCCACTGGTGTTTTCCAGCTAAGCTCCGGGAGCTGGCGTGACACCCTTCTCAAAAGCCCTTCCCTAGACAAAGAGGTGTCCTGAGCTATCGCCCTGTGTCAAATATTTGCTGCGTGTCTAAGGTTCATGGAGAAAATAGTGAGTGCCAGATAAAGGATCATCTTGTCTCAAATGACTTAATGAGAAGTTCAGTCACTTACCAGACGCCCAGCACTGAACCGGCACTTCTGCGTGTCATGACCGATATCCTCAATGCAATCACAACAGTAAGGCAGTTTCTATTTTGCTGCAATCTTTCTGCAGCTTGTTGATACTGTTGTCAATGGCCATTCTTTTTGGGTAGGTTACTTGATACTTTTCAAAATTCAGGCACTGCCTTACAGTGGATTTCGGTCTTACCTGCATAACCGCTCTTTTCGTGTGCGCATTTGGATGCATTTCAAACAAGCATCACTCCTCCCTCTCGGTCTTCCTCAGGGTTCTGTGGTCGGGCCTCTCTTTTCATAATGTCCACATACTGTATCGATCAATCATCCGGAAGCACAAATTGCTTACCACATGTATGCTGATGATGTACAGCTCTATTTGACATTTTGATCCTAAGATTGATGGTGGATGTCAAACATGCTGTCAAAAGACTCTCTCTTGTATTTGATGAAATCAGTGCTGGATGCGCTGTAAAAACTCAAATTGATGATGAAAAGACAAGAATTTTTCATCGCATGTTCATCCTAAGTAACACAAATCGTCCTCAATATTTCCATCAGGGTCGGGACAGTGGATGTTCGTTCCCCAGTCCTCGGCATTTAGAAACCTTGGTGTTGTGTTTGTCAGACAATGTCCTATGACTGAATGTAAAGGTCCTCATTAATTCGTTAATTTCACCTTCGCAATTTTACCGGATCCTCCGCTTTATCACATTTGAAAGTTGTCATCATCTCGTCCGCTCACTAATTTTATCTCGCATTGACTATCCCAATTCAACATTGTTAAAATAATTTAAAAATCCAAAAAAGAAAAAAACTTCAGATTTTGCAGAATAGAGCAGCCATGCTGGTGTTCAGATCTGAAGAATGACACCACCACACCACTCCTTAGAGCCTCCATTGGCTACCGATTAGTGAACGTGTTGTCTTTAAGCTTACGCTTCTTACTTACGGGCATTTCCGGACCAATGTGCCATCTTAACGGTTTCGAATACCCTCTTGGTATATTCCTGGCAGGCCGGATTGCGTTCCTGCGATGACAAGACGCTCCTCACTGCTTTTTCCCCAAAAAGGTCAGTGGGTGACAGGGCTTTCGGCAATGCTGCCCCTATCCTATGTAACTCGTTGCCTATCCTGTTCGCCCCTCCAATCCATTGTTACTTTTAAGAAAGCTCTAAAATTTCATCTATTTTTCCCAAGAGTTGATTGTGTGCTTAATGTGTTTTTTGTTATTGCCTCACATGATATTTAATTATGCAGCTGTTTTCTTTTTTTTATTTTTTTTTTATTTTAATAGTTTGATGTTAAGTACTTATCTCATAGTATACAACAGGTATTGTAAACGATGAACCATTTTTAGGCTAAATATAATACTCTCTATTTTGTAAAGCGCTTGACCTTGTTTTGAGAGATCTGCTATATCAAATGCCGTTGATTGTATATTGTATTGTATGAATTAATTTGACCAATGTCTCCTGTTCTCCTGCTTTTGAATTTTGCCAATATAGCGATATGTACGATTTAAAATATAGCGTCAATACCGGGTTGTGTTGAGGGAGGTGAGGCAAGGGGTACTAACTGGCGTGGCGTGGGGAGGGATGTGACGCTGAGAAACAAGTGTGGACACAGTAAAGTTGCGAAGCCACAACTGGTTGGTTGACTAGTTTCCGCGATCCTGTAGATTGGTAAGTATAAATACCTCTTCGTAATGTGCAAGACATATCAAAATGTTTGATGTTTTTTACATGGCGATTGCCAGTATCAAAGCCAGCTGTGTTTATAACACACAGCTCTTCCATTGATTTACGTTACACCCTCTTATGCTAACCGATGGAATTGCATGAGGTAATAGGCCGCTCTCGGGGGAGTACTTGAATATCTGAATCTCCTTGGAAACAGCCTATTTGGTACAGAAACCCATATAGGATTACGGAGGCATTCTGGCGAATTTATCCCTCAAATACTGTTATTGAACAGTTTTTTAAATGAATCACTATTGGGTTTCGCTGAGCCAACATTGAGCCTACAAGGCGGTATTTACTTAACCGAGGGAAAATGTGTCTACGATCGGAAATTTGTCTACCAGCTGACGGCGAGGCGTTTGTGGGTGATCGTTCCCCGAATCCAAAAATAACAGACTCTCGGCTCTGCCTCGCAAGTGATCGATTCTGTTTTAGTAATTTCTGGGCAGGAGATTCGGGTAGCGTGTCAGTGTTTGACTTGGAACGGTATTAATTCGGTTTCTAAACGGAGTGATTTCGTGTATATAAAATGGAAGGTATAAAATGATTTCTGAGACCACTTTTCTATATCTGTGCTGTGACATATGTACAAGTTACATGGGCGCCGGACTAGGCTTATGCTTTTCTATATGCCATGTGACGGGTTTACATAGTCCGAGGTTTACATCGACTAAGGCGTGGAGGGTCAATACCAATGATCATACACGGATTACCTCGAAAAGGGCAATAGCCGAGCGTCTTGAACAAGACTAGACTAAATAAAAAAACACCTTCCGAGTGACCACACCACCGAGGGGCCTAACCCCGACATGGCTACTTGACGTGGTATTCCGAATTTGAGTCGGTCTTCACCTTTTCCATATCCTGTTTCTTTTACTTACTTGCTGTTGATATATGCATTGATTTCAGAAGTTTGTATAACCGTTTCAAAATGTAAATTTTTTTTCAACTTATTAATATCTCAAATATTTGCAACTTGGGGTTTATATAGTTGTTTGTATATAAAAACCCATTTCCTCGAATTACAATGACCCATTGTAGCAATCACTTACTCCACGCTTGAGTAACCTCTAGGATCTTAACACAATATGCCAAAAAAATCAATTACTGTGCCTTATTTTGTTGCATGTGTTTTTGGTAGTCTAATGGAAGATTTGCCACTTGTGGTTGGAGACCCCCTGTTTTAACTGAAGAGGTACTCAGGCGTGAAGCAAGTGATTAGAAAAACTGGGTGTCATTATATGTGAAATCGACAAATACGTCTTGAAAATCGTCGTTTTTGTTGACGCGTTTGCACAAATACGTCCCATGTGTAAACGACAAAAGTGGAATTCTATCGGGGGGGGGGGGGGGGGGGGGGGGGGGGGGGGGGGGGGGGGGGGGGGGGGGGGGTGAACTGAAATATACATCGCACATATACCTCACTATATGTAACGGAAAATACTTTCAAAATGCAGATACGACGCTCTGGAATGCGCAGAATAGATTTTCGACAAATATGTCGTTATGTGATGCGGACCATTACGTCCAAATAGTTATTTTAAAAAGTATTTTACAATTAACCACTTTGAGCTTTTAAATTTGGTGAATTTGAGAGTAGTACAAAATAAACGTCTAGCCAAATTCCTCCAAAAGTCCAAATTTTCGAATACGTCACTACGTGACGCGGTCGACGACATGATGTTTAATCTTGTCTAATCAGTTGCCCTATAGATGACACTCGAAACCTCAGCTATCCGATATGGGCTCTTTAATCGGAAGATTAAAGTTTTCACACTAATTTTAATTACATAAGAATTGAATAAATTATTTCCAACCCTTTTAATTTGATTTCAAATAAAAAAAAATCTTTTTATAACCTTTTTGGACACCCTGTTGTCTAAATTTTCCAGTACACGAATATAAAATTTATTTATTTTCAACCAAATAATCCAGCTCTATTGTTAACGTTCTTATTATTGAATATTGCCCACATTATAATGACAATCTGGAAGAGTGATTCGTGAGAGAAATTTTGATGAAAAATAAATTGCTGAAACAGTTGATAACTCTCGATACACTGCAATTATATTATACTGCATTACTCTATGGAGATATCGGCTGTAGTTCAGCTCTTTGCATTGGCACTATGTTTTCACTTTCTCTGTAATTAATGCAGGTTTGTGACGCCAAGCTTTTATATGTGATGAGTGACAAATACTCAATTTTCAAGATGTTTTCAGCAGGGCATAAACTTAATGCAATTGTGAACGTTTAATGTTCTTTGACATTTTAATCAAAGGGAATAACATTAACCCACTAACTTCAATTTCATCGTTCTCGATCGTTGACCAATAGGCAAATGAGATGTACTTGAATATCCGACAGGCTCTCACCGAGACATTAGACGTAACAGATTGGATGGATGAAGCCACGCAAGAAAAAGCTTTAGAAAAGGTATGTTATAATTGGGCATCGAGAGGTTTCGTCCTTTGCTCCTCTACTTGGACCAGCTGCTGTAAGACATTCAAAAACCTAACTTCACTTTAAATGTTCAAATACCCCAATCCAATAAAATATCGTAAATGCCGTTTGGATACGATGAACGCAAAACTATATCGCTAATTGCTGAAGACTGGCATCACACGTTTGATCATTGTGTAAATATTTACATGAGAAGCTCGCATTTTTTGACTGAATTTTACACCACTACAAACGTCAAAATATTTCAGATAACTCAGAGTTGATTTAAAGGACAAAAATACACATAAAGAAAGTTTACAATGTGCTAAATCTCGATCAATGAAATTCAACTTTTCTTTTTGACGCGGAGTTTGCACAAAAGTTTCGTTTTGCCTTATGCTCTATGCACATATAGCTTTAAATTGATTTAGCCTTAAAGGTCCCAGGAAATGCAAATAAAATTGATGTGGTTTGTCTCAAGTCAACATTGACCCCCATCTGACCTTTGACCTCGCAACAGGGGGCAAATATGTAATTTAATTGTCAAAAATATCTTTTTCTATAGGATTACGCCGATATCAATGAAACTTTTTCAGAGTAACCACTGACCCTTGCCTCATAGGGTATTCAGAGATAAGGAGTCAAAGGTCACTAAGGGATTATTTCCGGTCTGAAAGCCAAAAATTGTGAAAAAATATTTTAAAAATCACCTTACAAATTATATATCAGAGTAACGTCGTTAGCACACATGCATTGTTACCAGCCAGGTTCTTAGGGTTGTCTACAGTTTCGGGATCAAAGGGTCACTTCCGGTCGAAAACCAAAAAATATTCAAAAATATTCAAATTTTAATCTCAATTTCCAAACATAGTAGAGTGACATAACCTTCAGATATGCATTTGTGTTTCCCGGTGTATGCCAGGTATTTTTATTTTGGAGGTCAAAAGTCATTTACAGGTCACATCCGGTGTTAAGCTAAATAAAGTCAAGAATTTTAACTCAAGAACTAAGCAAAGCAGATTTTTTTAACTTGCACTGGAACAATGCATTTTGGCTGTGTATAAGAGGTGTTTTATATCGGGGTCAAAGGTCATTAAGGGGTCAAAGAGTCAACTTTGCAAAAAATGCTAAAAATAAGACCAAATTGGCCATAACTCAGCCTTTAGAGGACAGATAAAGCCCGTTATTGCTACAGTGATGTAACATTAATGGTAAGGAAGGTCTATGGTAGTCTTGACCCCCAAAGGTCAAAGTTCAAGGTCAAAGGTCAAAATCTACAAACAAGCTCCGATTGCTTTGAAATTTGTCAGGAATAATCCTCGTGATATCATAAATACAGAATCAATACAGTTGACCCCATCGGTGACCCAGGGGTCACGTTATAGGGGTGAAAACATCAAATCCCTGACATGCTTGGATTGAGTTGAAACTCAATAATAATGATCCTTGTAACGTTGTTAACACATAACAGTACATTTAATGACATTGTGACATAATGACCCCATTAAGTCACAATGTCATGGGGTCATTAAGGGGTCACCATTCCATATTAGGCCGTCTTGTTGTCATGTCTCTTGCATGACCAGTTTCTTCTACCTTCCCCTCACTATCATGCATGAGCACCCTTTTTTCAAGTCCGTTGTCACCGTTGTAAAAATAATCATCGTCACCATTGTAATTCCCTATGTTAATGCTGTCAAGTGTTACGCTCAGCACACATAGCATGGTCACCAGGATATGTACGTCATTACACTCGGCCCATAGTGTGGTTTAACTAGTGATATGAACTTGACACAAATGGGGTTTAACTAGACCGATAGTGGAGCTTAAAATACCGGACATAAAATACGACGTTAAACCTATCCCACAGCGTAGTAAACTCGATATTATCATCTTGCAGTTACTGTCCATTTTCCCTATTCACTGTGCACACAGTGCATTCAATAGGCCTATGACCTGTCATGCGTACTCTGTGTTTAACGCATAGGACATGAGAAAACTCGCGTGGTTGCGAGAAAAGTGCTCAAGGGATTTCTTGGTAGAAGCTCTAATTGTAGAATATAGTATCATCAATAACATATGTGAATTTTATTAGGATAGAACATTCAGAAAAATCCGAAAATAGTTAATTTATAAAGAGTGGTATTTTGGTAGGGTATAATGCTAACTCTATGGCAAAAGCCACTAGTGATTGCTGGGCAGATTCAAGAAGCCGCCATGGACAAACGGTTAGACCTATACTCTTCGTAGAAGCTGATAACCAAGATAATCTTATTCTCTACATGGTGATGTAATTTGGTTGACATACGGTGCTGAAAAAGATCCGAAACGACCATTTCTAACAAGGCTTCCAACATGTGTAAAAACAGGCCTACTCGCCAATGTTCATGCACACAGTGTGTGGGTAATCGCTCATCCATAGCATGTCATTGATCAGTGATTGGATGGTGCCCTGTGAAGTGGGAATCATTAACATACGATCAAACTTATGAATGGATTCATGTCACAATGATTTGGTTGGGTGGGCAAAAGGTCGAGGCCCGTTTACTGTGGACACTAACTGCACTATGATACGGCATTAAACTCAACAGATAGAGTGACAATCTCGTCGACACACACAAATGTTATATGGCCTCCATTTTTCTGATTAAACTTTTAAAAATATTATTTTCTCAATTTTATTTGAGAAGAGATTTCTCATGGGAAAAGCACTTTGTTTACTATAAAAGAGAGAAAAGGGGATTCCCTAGAGTTGTTTATGCAGGCTGCACCTGTTTAGATTGCACAATAGGGGAAGTGGGGATTCCCCAAGAGTGCTAAACTTAATGCATTGTGACGTTTAATGTTATTGCATTTTAATCAAAGGGAATACATTAACCCACTAACTTCAATTTCATCGTTCTCGATCGTTGACCAATAGGCAAATGAGATTTACTTGAATATCCTACATGCTCTCACCGGGACTTAGACGTAACAGATTGGATGGATGAAGCCACGCAAGAAAAAGCTTTATAAAAAGGTAGGTTATACATTGGGGCATCGAGAGGTTTCGTCTCCTTTGCTCCTCTACTTGGACCAGCTGCTGTAAGACTTCAAAAACCTAACTGTCACTTTAAATGTTCAATCCCCCAATCCAATAAAATATCGTAAATGCCGTTTGGATACGATGAACGCAAAACTATATCGCTAATTGCTGAAGACTGACATCACACTTTTTGATCATTGTGCCAATTTTTACATGAGAAGCTCGCATTTTTTGACTGAATTTTACACCACTACAAACGTCAAAATATTTCAGATAACTCAGAGTTGATTTAAAGGACAAAAATACACATAAAGAAAGTTTACAATGTCTAACTCTCGATCACTGAAATTCAACTTTCTTTTTGACGCGGAGTTTGCACAAAATTTCGTTTTGCCTTATCCTCTATGCCCATCTAGCTTTAATTGATTTGCCTTAAAGGTCCCAGGAAATGCAAATAAATTGATGTGGTTTTTGTCTCAAGTCAACATTGACCCCATCTTACCTTTGAACCTCGCACAGGGGGAAAATATGTAATTTAATTGTCAAAAATATCTTTTTCTATAGGATTAACGCCGATATCAATGAACTTTTTCAGAGTAAACCACTGGAACCCTTGCCTCATAGGTATTCATAGATAAGGAGCAAGGTCACTAAGGGGCTTTTACAAACTCCGGTCGAACCGCAAATGTGAAAAATATTTTAAAAATCACCTTACAAATTATATATCAGAGTAACGTCGTTAGCACACATGCATTGTTACCAGCCAGGTTCTTAGGGTTGTCTACAGTTTCGGGATCAAAGGTCCACTTCCGGGCGAAACCAAAATATTCAAATTTTAATCTCAATTTCCAAACATAGTAAGTGACATACACCTTGCAGATATGGTTTTATGTTACCTGGTGTATGACAGGTATTTTTATTTGGGAGGTCAACATTCATTTACAGGTCCCTCCGGTTTTAAGCTAAATAAAGTCAAGAATTTTAACTCAAGAACTAAGCAAAGCATTTTTTAACTGCACTGGAACAATGCATTTTGGCTTGTATAAGAGGTGTTTTTATATCGGGGTCCAGGTCATTAGGGGTCAAAGATCAACTTTGCAAAAAATGCTAAAAATAGACCAATTGGCCATACCTCAGCCTTTAGAGGACAGATAAAGTCCGTTATTGCTACAGTTATGTAACATTATGGTAAGGAAGGTCTATGGTAGTCTTGACCCCCAACGCTCAAAGTTCAAAGGTCAAGGTCAAAATCTACAAACCAAGCTCCGATTGCTTTGAAATTTGTCAGAATAATCTGTGATTCTCATAAATACAGAATCAATACAGTTGACCCCATCGGTGACCCAGGGGTCACGTTATAGGGTAAAACGGTCAATTCCCTGACATGCTTGGATTGAGTTGAAACGCCATAAAAATAATGAGCCTGTACCGTGTAACACATAAAGTACATTAATGACATTGTGACATAAATGAACCCCATGTAAGATCACAATGTCATGGGGTCATTAAGTGGTCACCATTCCATATTAGGCCGTCTTGTTGTCAGTCCTCTTCATGACCAGTTTCTTCTACATTCCCTCACTATCATGGCATGAGCACCCCTTTTTTCAAGTCCGTTGTCACCTTTGTAAAAATAATCATCGTCACCATTGTAATTCCCTATTTTAATGCTGTCAAGTGTTACGCTCAGCACACATAGCAGGGTCACCAGGTATGTCGTCATTACACTCGCCCATAGTGTGGTTACTAGTGATAGAACTTGACCAAATGGTGTTTAAAACTAGACGCGATAGTGGAGCTGTAAATACCGGACATAAAATACGACGTTAAACCTATCCCACAGCGTAGTAAACTCGATATTATCATCTTGCATTTACTGTCCATTTTCTCTATTCACTGTGCACACGTGCATTCAATAGGCCTATGCTTCATTCGACTCTGTGCTTAACGCATAGGGAAATGAGAAAACTCACGTCGGTGCGAGAAAAGTGCTCAAGGGATTTTCTTGGTAGAAGCCTCTAAGTGTAGAATATAGATCATCAATAACATATGTATTATTAGGATAGAACATTCAGAAATCCGAAATAGTTAATTATAAAGAGTGGTACTTTGTAGGGTATCATGCTAACTCTATGGCAAAAGTCACTAGTGATTGCTGGGCAGATTTAAGACGCCGCCATGGACAAACGTTAGACCTATACTCTTCGTAGATGCTGATAACAAGATAATCTTATTCTCTACATGATATGTAATTTGGTTGACATCGTGCTGAAACATATCCGAACGACCATTTCGTTAACAAGGCTTCCAACAGTGGTACACACAGGCTACTCGCCAATGTTCATGCACAAAGTTTGTGGGTAATCGCTCATCCATAGCATGTCATTGATCAGTGATTGGATGGTGCCCCGTGAAGTGGAAATCATTACATACGAATCAAACTTAGAATGGATCATGTCACAATGATTTGGTTGGGTGGGCAAAAGGTTCGAGGCCCGTTTACTGTGGACACTAACTGCACTATGATACGGCATTAGACTCAACAGATAGAGTGACAATCTCCTAAACTCATCGTGTGTCGACGTAAGTGAGATGTGATTTTGTTCTCTCATATGTATGGCACACCTAAGTGGACATAAGGCGTCAAGTTACGCCGAGTTTGAGAGTTTGTAAAAAAACACGAGGAGTTGTAAACATACGACAAGCATGACAAGTTTGAAAAGAGTTATATCGAGTTTTGTACTGTATTTTCTTTAAAAATCAGATAAAATTCTGATTAAATGAATGTATATTACCCCTAGCCACCCGTTACAATTCAAGTTCACTGTTTACTGGATTAAAATTTCAACGGTTGGTTGGGCAGAGTGCTTGCAATACACTTTACTCTAAAATCAGGGATAAAAGGAAAAGTCTAGTGCGGAGCAGTCCGGGAGTTATTTTCCACACCTCGGTTCTACGAAGGTTATGTATCCGCCCTATAAACTTTCTTTTTGCCGTCCCTTTCAGGACCGCAATTTATATTTAATGACTTTTGTTGCCCATCAAATCATCCAAGCTGCGAAAGAACACAAGGCATACACCTTGTCAACTGAACATTTCAGCTATTTCACTGCAGGTGACTCTTTTTTCTCGCATGCTTGCGTTGTTCTGAAGGCAGGTCTGCCAAGTTAACTATTGACCTCCCGTAAAATCGCCTTATATTATCCGTTGCCCTACTACTTCCTGATGAACTCCCGCTGAAAATTTCTTATTTATTTTCAGATCAAATATACAGACGAGCTTATTGGATATGAAAAGAGTGTTAGATCAAGAAAAGCTTTAAACGCATTATATCCCAGGTATTGTTTATAAGAATCGTGCTAACATTATTAATCTCTGCATCTCATGGCGGCGCCAGGGTAAAGCCATAGGAGGGGCGAAACATTGTAGGGGGCGAAACAGTACAAATGAACTCATTTTGTTAAAACCCCTATTTTGGCACACATTTATTGCTTAAAACCCTTTTTTTTCCTAAGTTGAAAATCTCATGGGGCGGCCGCCCCCCTGCCACCCCCTGTCGCCGCCACCTGATGGCGGACAATATTGATAGTGAATCATTATCCTCCGACGACAACTTTTATACCTACAAAGAGGAGTCAATGGAACCTTCCACAAAACGTAATTACTAATGGTACCAAACCTTTATTCGCTCATTGTCAAAACGAGGGTGAAATACTCAGATTTCAATAGATTTGAAGGTTTAAAATGTCCCATTCCTTTTGTCATGTAAAAACATTTTAGGTCCAATGATACCCAACAACTTTCTTTTCGTGATTTATTTCGAACGTGGGTATTTTTGGAAATAATTAATAAAAACCAGACATCTAAGGTAATTGAACAGACAGTAGACATATCGGACTAGCCAAGTGATGTTCAGAATTGATCCGCCATTACCGGGTGGCTTGTAACCCCATCACCTTTCCAATTCTTTTGCATGCCTGTAACATGCTTGAATAAATAAAATTCAAAATCCGCGCTTTACTGCACATCTGGGTGAAATCAATATCGGAGACCTCAATTATGGCTGCCAGTAAGTAATGTGCAAAACCGGATTGGTGTATATTGTGTACTAACATGAGCAATAGTTGGTAACAAAGGTGATACATTCAGTGTAATACATAAAGACCCTTGTTGTTTTTTACCATAGACATCACGTTTTGAAGCATGAAAGGAAAATAAAATACAAACATCAACAAACAAAAAACACTTGATTTTGCACTGGATCACCATGTCTGTGATGTTAAGAGTGAATTATAAACGCCCGAGTTATTTTGATCTATGTTTGTATCAAGATAGTCGGAGAAATATGGTTCAAGTTATGGCCTGACCGTAAAGTTGAGTATATACACATTTTTTTGCTGAAAATGATAGATTAGGGTGTGTAGAACAAGAATCTGCCGAGTGCCACCTGGGCATCCTTGGGCATTTTGAGAAATCCAAGATGGCGTCGCCATAAATGATAATTATCTATTCAACACTATATTATCAAACTATGGAGTTACTAGATATACTATAGGACCCAATGAACAAGTGCATGGCACTTATAACATTGAGTCATACTTCAAATTAAAAATGGAAGCCAAATCTAATAATTTTAAATATGCCCTATAACAGTAAATACCTGCGATTAAAAATAAACATGAAGTACTTAGATTATGTTGTTAGCCACAATAAATGTATTGTTGTAACATGAGGTCAATCAATATGGCAGCCAAAAACGTGAATATCTTCAAAAAATGCTTGACACAAATTTCTAAATATTACCTTAAAGTATAAATTATCGTATCAATGAAACAATTAGAAATGTACCTATGATCATAACCAAGTGATACCAAGTAATCCCGATATATAAAAATGTGTCAAATTATAAATTGAGTGCAATATATGTGAAAACATGTAATTCCTATGGTATTTTGACAACTTTGCACAATATTAGTTTATTTCGATTTTGGCGCATTTAAAACAAATTGAGGTGTATGTTATACATTGGTTAGGATCAAAGGTACATTTCTTATGTCATTGACACATTGATTTCAAGTTGAAGGCTGTAATACTTATAAATTAGTGTCCAGTATTTTTTGAAGATGTTCACGTTTTTGGCTGCCATATTGATTGACGTCATGTTGCAACTTTAAAAGTATCAGAAATACATTTATTGTGTCTAACAAAATAATCTAAGTACTTCATGTCTATTCTTTATTGCACGTATTTTCTGTTGTAGGGCATATTTAAAAATTATTGGATTTGGCTTCCATTTTGAATTTGAAGTATGAATTAATGTTACAAGTGCCATACACTTGTTCATTGGATCCTATAGTATATCTAGTAACTCCATAGTTTGGTAAAATTATAGGGTTGAATAGATAATTATCATTTATGGCGACGCCATCTTGGATTTCTCAAAATGCACAAGGATGCCCAGGTGGCACCCGGCAGATTCTTATTCTACACACCCTAATCTATCATTTTCCGCAAAAAAAATTGTGTATATACTTAACTGTACGGTCACATGAACGTTCTCTCTGACTAAGAGCAATGCCAGTTAATAATTGAATTAGCATTTTTGGTTTCATTCGTGTGGAGTCGTATGATCGTAATGACGAATTACCCGTTGCGTGCAAGGGCATACTGGAAAGGCATTGTTTAAGTTCCCATGTTCTCTTTAATACACTGATTCATTTTTTTCTCTTTAACATATTTTCGTATCAGCCTGGTTTTGTTTTCGTTTTGTTCCATATATGTGTTTGTGTTGAAACTACCGCGTGTATCGATAAAACGCAGGGTTTTAAAGCGATTTTTTTCTGAGAGAATTATACACTATTGTGTCTATTTTGATAAGGATTTGATTGTCCATAATCTCATCTTTGGCAAGATATTTTTGGGTAATTTTGATTTTTGGTTCAAAAGTTATGACAAGCTTCTTAATCGGGTTGGTCCAATTCAATGACCTTATAAACACAAAGGCCAGTATGTATAATGGAGGTACGCATTGAAGACAACAAATCAGAACAAAACTATATTTACAACTGATGATAAGTGTCACTTAAATTTAATAACTCGACTAGCATTGTTTCGAAGCATCATGGAGGTCGTTTCTGACATCAAATCAATTATACAAGACTTGCATTTTGGACACGATATTGCACCTTAATGAGTTCACGAAAATGGATCAGAATTTCAGTTCAGACACTTACATGGAAATTCTATGATCACAATTAAAACATTGTTTTAAAGGTTCCCTTCCACTAAGTTATAGATATTAAAAAAATACAGTTCAAACAATTTACACTGGTTTCTTCATAATTAAAATCATAATTATTGTAAGTCCAATCCTGTCACACCTCTCCTCCTTGGGAGACTCTCACCTGTACTGAATTCAACCCTCTGTGATTCCGCAAATCAGGCCAGCTTGGTCCTGGAAATTGGAATTCATAACCCTCTTCAGTGTACTCTATCTCTGAACAGGAATGAGATGGGCTAAAAAGCAGAGTAAAGAGTAGGAAATGTACTTTTAAAAGAATGTTACCGTCATATGAATAGAGGTTGTTTATGTTTTTAATATTTTTATTTCCAATCCTGCGTTTTTATTGATACACGCTGTAAGTAATGATGGCCAGACCTATTGTGTTTTGGCATTGTCCAATGTTGACATTTTAAGCTTACTATTATCATGTTGAAGAAACAGAAACTTCTCCTAGCGGAATTTAATAAAACAATGAGGTATCTTATTTGGTCAGTGCAACTTTTTATTAATATGTGCTTATCAGTTAAATGATCGCTGCGAATAAGTTCTTCATAATCTGCATATGCATGCTTATATTGTTCTGAATCAGCGCTTTTACTCTGGAATCACTTCCAGGTCGCTAAATTATGGTGGAATTGGCATGGTTTTAGGGCACGAACTAACTCACGGATTTGATACGAATGGTACGTAGTTTTCCCCCGGAAGAATATCACACAGCAGAATATTTCATTTCGAGTTGGAATTACCATCTATAATGTTACAACTATTTCGGTAATATGCGTAAATTTTGAGCCGAGAGGATTTTTTTTTCATGAAATCAAGCGCGTAATGTTACTCCCGATTTCAAAAAGTACAGTGTTAGCATTTATAAAACGCAGATTAAGAATGTTATTAAGCTAGGATAAATCCTGCAATACAAGCTAAATTGTCGGGTGTTACTTTTTATAGAATCTTGAGATTTTATATATATTTATTAATGGTTTGTTTGTTTGGAAAATCTAAGACTAACAGGTCATGTGAATGCTCACAAAATGCTCGTATGATTATGATACAATTTATATTTAAACATCCAAACTTGCCTACCAAAGGCTATTTTGGTATTGCTAATTTGTTTATTTAGTATTATGATGAAATTGATGGACCTTTTCCTAAAACAAGGTTTTATTTTTCTGGAATCGGGAGTGCATTAGGCCATTAATGTTGATGGAATTAATTCTTTAAAAAAATCTAGATTAGTAAGGATAGCTCGATGATGGTGATACAAAGTTATGAACTATTTTGTCGTGTGAGTATTGCGTGTAATAGCTACATTTAACGACACGTTACAACCTTACACCACCATGATATAACCTAAGCAAGGCATGATTCCAAATATTTTCATCTCTCATTCTCGCCTCTGTCATGTTCAAATGTTGAATTCACTTCAATGCATTTATGTACAATATTTTTGCACGATGTTGCACGCTGCTTCAGTTTCAAAATATATTTTTTGAAATACTTAAAATAGTTACAGTAAATATTACAAAATGTAAAAAATTTTAATTTAGTAACGGAAAGCAAGGTATTACAATCAAGATATAGTGTTAGTAAAATCATTTAAAAATGGTCTACACACCACATGTTATACTGGGAGAGAGAGAGAAACAAAACTCGGAATGTTTCTTATGACGTCATAGTAATTACCGCAAAGAATGGTACTGCGCAACTCTCACAGCCAATCACAGAGCACATTTGCCCTGACGTAAGGCGAATTATTCCGAGTTTAATATAGCACTAACTCTAGCAATTACTAGATAGAACCTTAATCTACCTTTACATTTACACCACTTAAGAAGTCGCTTTTCCACTTTTCAGGACGTCTTTTTGGCAAAGATGGACGCTATGAGCATTGGTGGTCAAACAGTTCGTTTTATGCTTATAACAAGAGAGCGCAGTGTTTAGTAAATCAGTATTCTAGTTATCACATTCCAGAAATAGACAATTACGTAAGTACGTATATGCTTTTCTTGATTATTGTTTTCCATATATTGAGATCGAATGTCCGCAGTGTTAAATGAATGCTTTATGTTAATTACTTCAATCACTTTAAAAAGACTTATGCTTTTGGTACCATGTACTGTACACATGAGGCTAGACGAAATTTAGAAGTGATTTTTTTTTCATTCACCTTTTAGGATTTGTAATTTAAAATACACAATCGTGCAACTTTTCTAATGATTTGAACAAGCCACAATAAGATCTGAAAGTTATCAAATATGTCCAGGGGTTATCTACATATGTTAATGAGGTGGAAGGTCACATTCCAAGATCAAAGGTTATCTGAGGCCAAGGTGCGAGATTGGATAAGCATTAAAGGTGCAACGAGAGATTTCAATGACAGGTGTCACTAAAAATATGAAAATTCTTTTTGCACTGGTGTAAAGCTTTCTATCTAAAATATCTCCATCCGAAAAAATTAAGCTGAGAACGGTTTCCTTGGTATCAAAATTGTGAAATTTCTAATTTCGTATAGGAGCAAATACAAAATTCAGCCTATATTTTCTATTGAAATATAAGCATATAGAAATCACTTTTTGTTTTCATTTTAAGTTATTTCTATAGCCAAATAAAAGCTAGGAAATCTATTGCATGTCTAATCTATATGAAATAACTACATATCACAGAAAATATGGATGACTTGAAATCTCTCGTTGCACCTTTAAAGTGTTGTGAAAATATTAGGATCTATTATGTTAATACGCTACGTAACACTAGTAATCTACATATCAGTGGTTTGTTGGTATGATGTATAGCGAAGGAAAGCAAATTCGATAGCAGATATCAATATCAAACTAGCGTACCAGTAGCTAGCTAGCAGTCAGACTGAGCTGAATATATCAATAAATAAAAACATCCATTGTAATATTGGTGTAAGTCATTATATGTACACATTCTGGAAAAACGACCCTGACAACTTTTTACCGGAATTCATCTTCCAAGCCCTTTTATTCTCCTACTTTTGAAATCATGCCTATTCTTTTTAACGTAAACAACTTTAACCCTTTCGACATGGACCAATTCTGTCTGTAACGTAATATAGCACAATACATATGTCAATGGCTTTAGAGATTCCGTCCACAAATGCTTGCAGTCATTTGAAAGCCATCTAAAAAGAATATCAGCAAAGACCAAGCTTGTTTAGTGCATTTTCATGCTTGATTCTGAATATGCACTGGAAAATTAATAATTTTGACCTTTTGAAACAAAATTTGACAAATTTTGGACGCGTTGAGCGACTGAGTCGCTTGCCGTGTTCATAGGATTAAAAGGTGTTTCTCATTTTGTAAAGTCTATTATGGATGTATTATCCATTTTTCTTCGTATTCCTTCTATTAACACTTTTTAAAATTGGTAGTAAAAATGAACTTAGCAACTTGGCGTTTGCTTAATCGCTCAATTTTCGTTTATTTTAACCCTGGTAATTCCCCCATAGTCGAACCAGCTAGGGCAATGTTGTTTAGTACTTATGAATAGATTACCAAAATATGCTAAAATACCCCACAAAATGCTTTCGAGCGTTCATACTCTTGATTTTCAGTGGACGGAATACGGACGCAAAGTGAAAACATCGCTGATATGGTGTTTAAAGCTGCATACATGGTCAGTTGAAATCATTTTTCGGATTAAACTGGAGCCTTTTTAATTCTTTTAATGCACACTTGTTTGTTTTTTTCACTGTGACTTAAAACAAACAGATGTGGATACCGTTCTAACTCATTTAGAGGAATAGCTTACTCTTTAAACGCAATACCTATCTTTAGATTTAATTTCTCTATAGCTCAATTGGCTACAACGTTCGGTTCGGTATAGTCTTTAGTAAATTTTTTTTTTTAAAGATACGTTTAAACTCAATCAACCATATAGACTCTTTACCTTTGCTGAATAACATTTTGACCTTTAGCCTATTTTTTGCTGTATATCTCCATATCGATGCATTTTACAGACAGGTCCCAACCAGTAGACTTTTTTACTCCTTGTTACCACAAGAACAATTTGAGCTATACTAAACGTTATTTGGACCATTATTTACCCCCCCTCCTATGAAAAATTTGGGCCGACATTTTCCAGAGGGACAGGTGGGCTAAAAACCCTTTAAAATGGCCTTTGAATTCAAAATCCATCGTCAAACCTTACTTGCCAAAGATTGTCACGATTGAGGATTTGACTTAACTATATATTTGTAAATTTCTGGATTTCTTGAAGTATTCTTGATTCCATCGACCTATTATGATATAGCAACATGACAGCAGCCAAACTTCAAAACCCGCTTTTTCAATTTGACAAATTGTACCGTCTATTTAAGATCAATATTCAATTTCCAACGATATTCCCTTATACAAAAAAGCTTGTTCTCGTTAATTAAGGTATACACTATAGGTAATCAATTCTGAAGAAAACATTAGAATATTACTTATATTTGGAATGATGAATTCAACTTTATACGTGAAACCAATATTTTTTCAACACAATCAATTTTCGCCAAGTCTGACACCATTGCCGATAATAAGTTTTGGAGGTTATCTATTACCGATCTGACATGTTCCTTGATGTTGCGCAGTAAGTCCATATCAAATGCATTGACGGCATTTCTTACTTCCTAGATTTGTCTAGCACCTTGGTGTTTTTTCACAGAAAGGGGTACCTATAAACTGGCAGAAATTCATTGTCCAATTTTTGAGAATGTGGCATACTGATTTATATAACTTCACACATAATTTACGGGTTATAGTTTTTTATGTTATGAAAGATCAAAAGTACAGATTTTTTGTGTTCATTGACCACCTTTTTATTTTATAAAATTGTTTTTGCTCTATAATGTTAAACTGTCTTGGGGTTAAAATGTGTCATATGATGTAAAATAGATCGTAATGAATAATTTGAAATTGATGTTTGATCACAGTCGCGGAACTTCGACGGTCTTTCTTTTGTACGGTTCTTTCTTTCATCTTCTTTCGTTTGTCAACTGCTCATATCTCAGACATGCAACATTCATATTGACCCAAAACTGGTCACAAGGACAGAGTACATACACAGAACTTTTGACATGACCAGATTGGTGTCAAAAGGTCACGATAGGGTCACAGCTAAGGGTCAACAACGTTAACATGCAAAAATTCTAGAATGAGATCAAATCTCAAAACTAACACGGTCCATCTTGTAGGACTTGATCAAACATACAAAAAAGTCATCATTGACTTCATCACTTGACCCGGTAGGGGTCAAAAGGTCAAAATACTCAAATACGTTACACTTGGAATCACTACTCCTCCTACAGATTAAACAACTGATCGTGCGAGTCATGCATATGAAATAACTTGAACCTTAAAAAGTTATGGGTCAAGAGGTCAATATGGGCGGCATCTGGGGTCACAGAGGTCAAACTATTTAATGTGTGTAAAATTTAAAAATAAGGCCAAATGGGAAAATCTGTTTAAGCGCATTTTATAGAACTTGATGAGGTCAATAAAAAGTCAATCATGACTTCATCACTTGACCCATGGTTTAGGGGTCCAAGGTCAAAATACTCAAATTACGGTTACACTTCAAATCACTACTCTCCTACAGATTAAACAACCTGATCGGTTGTGAGGCATGGCATAGGAATAAACTTGAGCCCACTGACAACAAGTATGGGGGACAAGAGGCAATATGGGGTCATCTGGGGTCACAGAGGTCAAACATATTCAATGTGTTGTTTTTTATAAAAAATTTAAAATAAGGTCAAAAGAAAATCTGTTTAGCCCATATTATAGGAATTGATGAGCGGTCAATTAAAAGTCAATCATGACTTAATCACTTGACCATGTCTAGGGGTTTCAAAGGTACAAATACTTCAAATTACGTTACACTTCAAATCACTACTCCTCTACAGATTAAACAACCTGATCGTGGAGTCATGCATATGAAGACACTTGGCCCCTTTTCCCAAAGTTCTGGGTCAAAGGTCAATAGGGGTCTCTTGGGTCACAGAGGGTCAACATATTTACTGTGTGTAAAATTTAAAATAAGGTTTCCAAATGCAAATCTGTTTAGCCATCTTGAGGGACTTGATGAGCGGTCAATAAAAGTCAATCATGACTTCATCACTTGACCCATGGGTTAGGGGTCAAAGTTCATCTATCAAATTACGTTACAACTTCAAATCACTACTCCTCCACGATTCACATTCTGATCGTGTGAGTCATGGATCCTGAATAAGCTTGAGCCCCTTTACAAAGTTATGGTCAAGAGGTCAATATGGGTTCACACCTGGGTCAAAGAGGCTCAAACACTTTACTGTGTTACAATTTAAAATAAGGTCCCACTAGAAAATCGTTTAGCGCATCTTAATAGAACTTGATGATCAGTCAATAAAAGTCACTCATGACTTCAATCACTTGGAACCCATGGTTTAGGGGTCAAAGGTCCAAAAATACTTCAAAGTACGTTACACTTAAATCACTACTCCTACATATTAAACAAACTGATTGTGTGAGTAATGCATATGAATAAGCTTGAGCCCCCTTTTACAAAGTTATGGGTCAGAGTCATATTGGGTCATCTGGGGTCACAGAGGTCAAACATATTTACTGTGTGTAAAATTTAAAATAAGGTCAAATAGAAAATCTGTCTAGCCCCTCTCTAGGACTTGATTAGCGGTCAATAAAAGTCATCAATGACTTCAATCATTGACCCATGGTTTAGGGGTCAAAGTCAAAATACTTCAAATTACGTTCACTTCAAATCACTAACTCCTTCTACAGATTACATAATTTTATCACGTGGGCTCATGTATGTGGTGTAGCTTTGTCATCCCCTACAAAATTTACTTAATGAATTTTGATCAAAGGTCATAGGGTCACAGGAGTCCAGACCTGATTTTCACGAAATGCTATTTCTACAAGTTCCGGTCTGAGTGCACTCTCGACTGTGTTCAGATCTGTAGACAGATCTAGTTAGTTTCTGTTTGTAAACCTGAAAGGAGATTGTAGGCCCACCCAAAATTGAAAACATCACCGAGTGGTTCCTATTTTCGTGAGAAATTGGTGCTCGTCAATTTTGTGTCAAATTTTTTTTGACCTTCATAATGTGAATATTTTGCTAATTTACACAACCCGTTAAAATGTTTTTTTTTAGATCAGCCGCAGATTCATAACGGTTGTAATAGCGTGTCAAACGTTATAACCTGCAACACCCCCTAGACCCACTGTAGGATATTTTGCAGAACATTAAAGGTCCCAGGGAATGGAATGATAAACCTACGACTCTTCAAAATCTTAGTGGGACATTCCATTGCAATAAACAAGAACCAGAAAAATAATCATGCTACACTGCTCATTTGTGGAAACTTTTGATTCATGTCATGAATATATTCACACCAGTTACCTGGGATTTCCTATTACTCTCTGATGGATCTGGTACCACAAATGATGTTATCACAATGCTTTCTGGTCCCTGCTTGTAGACTTGACACAAACCACATCAATTCTATTTGCATTTCCGGGGACCTTAAAGTTAATTTATCTCTTTACCAATAGAGATCAACAGTGAACAAAAAAGTAATCAAGAAATAAGTTAACAAAATGCTGTTTAATCAGCTTGCAATTTTTGACACAGTTTTACATTTTAGCCACCTTTACTGTGAAGACACCCACCTTACAATGGACAATCACAGAGAATAGTAAAAACCTTGTTAATGTACACAGGCATTTTTATCATTTTTACTCTAGGGCTACAAGAAATGGATAGTAGATAATGGTGAAGAAACTATTCGGTTACCTGGACTTAACTTTACCAGTGAACAGTTATTTTTCCTCAGTTTTGGCCAGGTAAGTAAGAAAGTGAACATCTTTTCGAAGATTTAAAAAATGGAAGGTGCAAAGTATTCTGGCACATTAGTTTTATTTTGTGTAAAATTGTATTACTTTCATCTAGTAATTTCACAAGAATGGTGTGTTAGCGTCCTACGAGACGGTAGTAGCAGCGCTAGCTTTCAGGTGTTGTGTTATTAAAACTACAATTTAGGAATACAAAAACAATGGTCAATTTCTTATTTATGACGTATCAGTGACTTTTGAGTTGTTTCGTTCATTTCAAGAGCCACTAGACAAAGACGAGAAGTTTTTAGCGCTTGAGAAATTGTTAACTAACAAAACGCAGCTTTGCTCTCACGTCATTTTCAACTTTGAAGTGACAGGAGGAGATTTTTTAGGATCCGAATTTCGCTCAAATTGCACTGAATCGGTTGTAGACGACCTATCGAGAACGTTTTGAAACTTTATTGGACAAACAAGTACAAAAGAAAACCGCAAACATTGTTTTGAACTTGCCTGCCAAATATGCAACAACAAAAACAGGTTTCGAAAAAAATTGGGGGCGCTTCTTTCTGGAAATGTCCTCATATCTCGAAGTAATTAGAGCACACCTTAAAGCCATTATCAGTCATTTTCTTCAGGATGTAAACAAACAACGCCATTGTATTGGAAATTGTTGTAGTAAAGTTACCTGAAAATCGTGAAGCTAAAAACAAAGTTTTAGATAGGACGATTTTGGGGCAAAAGTGCCATAAAATAGCAAAAAAATGAGTTTTAAGGTAACCTTAACAAGAGAATCTAAACAGATGATGGCGTCCACTCCTCTTTCAATATTCAGTTTCAGTTTATTCACCATTATCTTAATACAAACAAAAATATAAATATGGTAGGAGGTTAAACAAAGCAAATGCTCGCGATTTTAACCCCCTTAACGAATAAAAGTACAATTTAAACTTTAATTAAGTAGAGTGCAAGACAAAGACACAAAATAGACCGCCCAAAACAATAACGTGAAGACAAGACAAAACAAGGACATGTGAAGACAGACAATGTGTTGGCAGAATAAAACTAAATTTACATCAATATAATGAAAAAAGTTTTACATAATAATGATAATTAAATATTACACATTGTAGTGAGAAAATAAGAAAGCCTTATATTTACATTTAAATTGATTAACAGAAAGAGAGTCCCTTATAGATTGGGGGATGCTATTCCATAGAAAGGGACCCTGAGTTCGAATTGTATTCCTAGCCAGATCGGTACGGAAATTAAAGGGTCGAAACAAATTCGAATATCTGGTTCCATATCCATGGAAAGCTGTTCCCCTTGCAAAGTAAATCGTCAAAAAATTCAGGCAACAAATTATTTTGATACTTAAATACATATAACATTTGTGAATATCATAAATAGTTAGGGTATTCAAGTGGAAAAATAAAGGAGGCGTGTGAGCACGATAATCAGAGTTACTACATAGACGAATGATTTTCTTTGTTTTAACATGAATAGTATTTAAATGACAATTGTTTGGATCTGCCCATATTATATTACAATAATATATGCGTGGTAATACTAAACTATTATACAAAGAAAATATGTTAAAATTAGTAATGTGTGTTTTAATCTAAAGAGAATACCATAATATTTTGACACACTATTAGAAACATAAGTAATACACAGGGTTCCAAAAAAAATAAGTCCCCCTAAAATTCAAGGACATTTCGTTGCATAATTTCACTTATAACTGCATGATTGGAAAGTTTTAAAAGGTTTTCAGGAGAGGAAACATTTGGCTCTGCCACAAAAGTCGTTGCTTTTCAAAAAACGCCTTTGGCATCACCACACACTCCTTTTTCCCAAGAATGATGTCGTCAGAAAAAAAGTGGCACTTTTCCGTATTCAAAGGTGTAAAGTCAAACAAATATAAATTTACTAACAACGATTTCATTTCCATATTCATTACGGTCTGAAGTAAATAAGCATAAAACATTGACGCATAAGTAAACAAACAAGACAAATATGCAGGAAAATAAACAATGAGATGTAAGCTTTACATTTATCAGTATCAAATAAAGTCATTTTTCTATTGCTCTTTTTTTTATGAAAGAAAGAGATAATGTTGAAATGCCTGTTTCAAATAAAAATGAGCTTGATTGTTTTGTCATCCGGGGTGAGACTAATAGTCAATGTTTCCTCCATCTGCACTGATGACATCATTGTAGTGTTTACACGTGCTGTTTACCAATATGCCGATGTTCTATTGATGAATGTGGTTCCATGCTCGCTGGATAATTCCACCACGTTGAGCCAGCGTAGCCTTCTCCTTGTGTCAATCTGCTTCACATTTCGACTGGTGTTGCTTACACAAATTTCATTTCATTATTTGTTTGTTTGTTTGTCTGCTTGTTTAATTGTTTGTCTATGCGTTCATGTTTTAAGCTTATTTACTTCAGATCGCAATGAATATAAAGAAAAGAAGTGAAATCGTTGTTGTAAATTGATAATTTTTTCACTTTTGCCACTTTTTCTGACAACATCATTTTTGAAAAAATGGAGTGTGTGTTGATGCCAAAAGTGTTTTTTGAAAAGCAACGACTTTTGTGGCAGAGCCAAATGTTTCCTCTCTTAAAAACTTTTTTAAAAATTCTAAACATCCAGTTCTAAATGGAGTTATATAACAAAACGTCCTCGAATTTTAGGGGGAACTTATTTTTGGGAACCCCTCAGCAACTCACCCAAACAAATCAAGATAAATTGAACACAAAGGGAAACTTATAATTTTCACCAGGTCATATCTTAAAATCCTGCCCATGAAAATAAACCAAAATTGCACACAGGATTACTTCAATACTCTACTCTAAAAATATGTCATTGACCAAACAGTTGCAAAACTGACACAACAAACTTCAGTGGCGTCCCGAGGTAGTCGATCCCGAGGGGCAAAATTCCCTAGGCGTCCCGCCAGAGTGGGTAAAATTCGTTAGTCGTCCCGGCGATTTGCTCCAATGAATTCTGACCTTGAAGGACGGAAATGCATATTTTGGTCCATGTCGTCCCGCTATTTCGAGCCAGAGGGAAATTTGCCCCCCCCCCGGTCAGTACGCCACTAACAACAGTGAAATGCGCTGACATGGAAGCACTTGCTGTATCAGATGTCATGGGCCTGGAAATTTCAGCAAGGTAAAGTTACAAAGCATAATGAAATGATGGTGATGTCACTTACCATCAATAGCATCAATAGCGTGTGTGTCCACCATGTGCTTGGACGCATTCAGTGCTATGCATGCCGTTCACCAGGTTTCTGATCCTGTCTTGGTCTTGGGGGATATTGTTCCACTCTTCTTGTACGGCTGATATGAGTGTTTGCACATCAACAGACGGAATCTACCTTGCCGAAAGACGTCGTCCGATCTCACCAACAGTTGCTTAATTAGATTAAGGTCCGGGGAGTAAGCAGTTCAATATGTTCTGCTTGTCTAGGAAACGTGTTATAAGCTGAGCTGTATGGGGCCTGGCATTGTCCTGTTGAACTGCTAACATCAGGTCCAGAAAGTGTTCCATGTCGGCGCGTCAGTGTCATTTGGATAACAGCTTGGTCAATGAAATGTTTTTAGAGTAGCGTATTGAAGTAATCCTATGTGCAATTTTGGTTCATTTCGATGGGCAGGATTTCAAGATATGACCTGGTAAAAAATGATGTTTCTTTTTGTGTTCAGTTTAGATTACAGGAATACAGACACAAACCACAATCCGATTTAGTCGCGTTGATGTAGGTCGGTCAATGGTGTTCCCATGACCCATATACGACCTCGTCCTCGTCCGTTACTCTAGAATAACGGAGTTGATTCTTCAGCTCGAACGGTTTTGGAATAAGAATTTGTCATCAAGATTTCGCGTTAACGTGTTAAAAACCAATGACAACGCCTAAATTTAAAATTTCTTGGCCGCCACCGATTGTAAATTACAGATACGTTCTATTAGAGCGCTCTCTAAGTAGGGAAACTCATGGGATAAGTTTGTCTATGGGTGACCACACAAGTTCAGATCATATATGAAATCATTCTCATATGAAACATTTTCTCTCCCTCTTGATTTTAAGTGCGTGCGTCTGCCATTGTCCAAAATGTTGTTTAACATTTGAACATTTTAATTACGGATACGTTTTCCTCAGCCATCGGTTATAAGTTTTAAGCATCGAAAGAGGTGCAAAAAGCAATCTGGTGAAACGGAATAGTCAGTATTTGTGTACTTAAGATGGCACACCAATTTAACGTGTTCGCATATATTTTTCTAAGATTTATTTTGAGGGGTATGGTAAATTCACGCTTAACGATGTTTTAAATGTAAGGTAAATTCACGCTTAAAGATGCGTTTTATTGTGGCCTATCATCCTAAATAGCGGGTCATGTTAGGAGCGTCCGTATCATGGATACACGCGGCCCCGGATCAGCACACTAGCTGAATAAATCCTGACACCACCACAAAGTCATTACCAATGACTTGTGGACACGAGCAAACAAAATCCTAAATACAAGGCATATTTATAGTTGAAAAAGGCTTTTCAGTGTGCTGTGGCATTTTTCGACTCAATCTTTTTCAATTGTAAACAAGAATTATAAAATGTACTATAAAATTGTTTTTACATGAATAATCAACTGTTTATTTTTAATTCTCCTTTAGATATGGTGTAGTCTAAACAAACCCGAAGACCTTGCCACATTGAGAGTCTCAACTTACGCGCCAGCAAAATATAGGTATGATTGACATTCCTCGTTTTCAGAAGTTATCTTAAGTAACTAAATGCAATCTATTTCAATGAAAATTATATAAAAGAATTTCATCTATGAGAACATATAATACACTGCAAATTTTATAGAACTCGTTCAATTGTAAGTTTGTAACATATTTTTTACTTAGGAATTTTTGATTACAAAGTGAAATTCACATGGATTTTTCTGACCAGCAACGGTGTGTATAAACGAGTTTAAAATGGTGTTCATATATATCCCATTTAAAAATATGTTTGTTTAGCGTTGTATATCAGTACAAAGCCCGTTTCCTAAGCTTTGCAATGACACCCATTTGCTTCACTCCTGTGTACCTGTCATGGGATGTTATTGCAGAAAGTGAAGACAACTTTTTGAGGGGTTTATTTAGAGAATAAAGGTATAATTTTGGGAACCGGTAGTCTCTTTACGACGAATTGAACCCAAGGCGATACCATTATTTTAAGTGGAAGATCGAGCCGAGCCCCAGGATGCCGAGTCTCCCAAGGGACGCAAAATAATGGTGTCGCCGGGTTCAATTCGTCGTAAAGAGAGTACCGGTTCCCAAAATCATACCTTTGTTCTCATTCTTAAACAGCTTTATCATTTAAGGTCATCTTTAACCCAATTTCGCGATGCTTTACGACTTAAATACAACAAGAAAGGACTGCCACCACCCAGGGACAACAATCGAACAACCCTTTGAACGCAACGATCATACGCAACGAGACGCAACGTTGGCAGTCGCGCGCGAACGTAGCAAAACGCAGTATAACGCGAGCGCTTCAACCTAAAAATAACATCAATAACATCAATACGCAGTGCGTACTACCTGGGTTGAATTGTCGAATTGAACCCGGGCATTAGCCAATGAAATTGCTTGCATTTTCAAAAACTGTTATACGTATTATGGCCGTAAGGCATTTAGTTTAGAGTGATAAAATGGTGGAAAAGGGGACTTACTTTTAAATATAGGCATAACGTTGTGGGAATTTGGTATTCTTTACATCTGGACTATTCGTCTGACGTTTTGTTGCAATTTGAGAGGTTGCATTTTTTTTTTGCTATATTTGGTTAAAAACTTTTATATCTTGTAGAATAGGTTTCTGGAGAAACCCAAAAAGTCTTAGCTATCCATCAACATTTTTTTTCGATGTGCAAGGGGGGAAGCCAGCAATTCAAAATGGCAGCCATTTTTTTCAATTATTTAGCTTATTTTGGACTAATTTCCAAGTTTTATGAAGTTTAAAGTTTTATTTCATGTGTTATTCACCTTAATATCAATGATGGATAACCATTAAAATAACATTTCGATAACTCTTGAATTAATCAGTTTCCAGTTTTGGCGCCAAAAAATTCAAAATGGCACCATTTTGATAATATTTCTGGGTTTTTTGAGTATATTATGGCTATTCTTCAATTTTTTTAAGTATTTTTTTATGATTTGATTAAATTACAATATATTTAGTATCAAACATAAAATTAAGTAATATTTACATGATTTGCAAAATCATTGCATTCTTGCATAGGGAATTTTGTTCGACAAATATCCGCCATTTTATTTTAAGTGTTCTTCTTTTCTTTACCAATCAGCTTTGGATAATAATAATAAAATGTATACAGAAACGAACAGTGGCAATTCCAGGGCGCATGGAGGCCATTTCCTCTCCTTTTTTCTTACCCCCAGTTTCCCCCTCCCCCAATCAAAAGAAACATGAACAGGGATTTTTTGCAAAAAATCAGCGATTTGGGGCCAAAAAATTGTTTAAAAATATCAAAAGGTTTGATATGATTTTGCCTACTCCAGGAATTTCACTTTGCAACCCAAAAAATTCAATTTGCCACCCCCCCCGCCAGGAAAAGAGGTCCTGGCACCGCCAATGAAATGAACCGCCAACACAAAATGACATTTTATTAAAATCATAATATAAAAATAAATTAACGGTGAATAAGCAGGCAGTCTTAGCAAACTTGGCAGTCAATGCACCATGTGCGTTTAAGTGCACTGCTTAGGTTGAAAATTTTGTCACCTGCTTTTAGATTCATTGGTAAGTTGAATTGTAGATGATATTGTATTATGTAACGAGATGGAACAAGGATGTTATGGCATCTGCGGAACCAAATTAAGCATGGTATGTGCTTCTGAGTGGGATTATCTCTATGTGTTAACTTAAAGACCAACCATAAATTCCATAATAAAGTCCTGAATGATTCTTATGTGTCCAAACACAGTGGTTCTCAAATATGATCTAGCCAGAGAAGGGTGCAATGCCTGGCTGCTTAACTGAAATCCGCAAGGTCATTGTCTGTGCATTGTTGGCCAAAAACAGTGTACAGACCAAGAGAGATGTAATTGCTTGTGATGAAGCGTGTTCCCGAACCCACAGGTAGTGTCCTGGATTGCTTCCAGGTAGCCCCTTCTGCAAAGAACTTTAGATGGCCACTTTTGGTTCTCAATATGTGAGGCATCGCCATCCAGACCATGAGGAGTCAGTTCCAGGCGGATGATACTCACCAGGTTCACTACCGACATTACTTGGTTGATAGCAAGTCTTTCTTTCCACAAGGACGACTCTCTTAAATCCTTAGAGAATGGTTAAGGGGTGGGACTTTGCTTAAGAAACTCTCTCTCCGCTCTTCCCCCCCTCTCTCTCCTCTGGATTAAGGCAGTTAACAGCTGGATTCTGTCTGAACATAGGGTGATTCACAAGTAGACGTGACAAACTACGCTTGTATGCTCGTACAGACGACATAGGTGTCTGGGGGAGCAATCGATGTATAAAGGTATCAATTGGAGTTGGGCGACAGACATCCCGTGATACGCCGGTAGGAAGCAGTATTTAACGTGGTCAAGTTCTTGGCATTCATGGGTTGATCTTTCCCATACAAAACAGGCATACTCTGCACATGAGGAGCACAGTGCCGTCGATCTTGGTATGTGGGCGAGCACCCATTCTTGTGCCAGTGAGGTTTACTTTATCTTCGGCATTTGATGTGGGTCTATAAGGAGAGAGGAGGTATGAGGTCCAATGTAATCATAAGTAGACAAACCAGGCTGTTGACATTTGGCCTTCATGGATAGATGGAAAGCACACACCTGTGTCTTGGATGGATTGCACATAGGTGGTTTTCCTCATAATAAAAAAGAGTAGGTTGATTGTCCTCATAATAAGGAGTGTGTTCATCAAAAGCTTTGGTAGTCTCTCTTGGACAACTGTGAAGTCTGCCTTTTGTGTTTCCATTTCAAGATAGTCTACATAGAATTAAAACAATATGTCCCTGTACTTCATAGGTTGGTCGTTGGTATTGATGTTAAACAGGAGAGGTGCGAGCACGATCCCTTGGTGTAGTCCATCTGAGCTACGACAACCAATCCTTTGATATGCTCAGTCAAGTGGATGTCCTAGGTGAGTTCCAAAATCTTAAAGGAGTAAGCTTCGGGATTAACAGCGGCTGATAGATCGACGAAAAGGACTCCGGTTACCGAACCCTTCTCGAAAACCTTTGGCTTTGCTGATTTTCCCTGGCGGAAACACTGCTTGTTATGGTATTGAGAGGTTCCTCTATCAAATGTACGATACAGTTGAACAGGAGATGTGCAAGGAGCTTGTAGGTTAGGCTGAGGAGTGATTATTATTCGATAGCTCTTTGGATTACGGATCTTTCCAAGGCTTTAAAGAGTGCCATAACCTTTGCTCTACCTGCCAGATTCTGTGGTGAAACTGTGAGAAATAGGCAGCCATTGTAGAGCTCAAGAAGGCACTCCTTTGTTACTAGGCCAAAGTTTTTCAGCAGCTCAGTTGAGATGTCGTCAAGGCATACTGCTTTTCCTGGTTGCGTTAAGTAACACGGTTTCCAGTTCGTCCAGCTTGAAGGGTATGAGGTGGAAACCAGGATGCTTTAGGTTTTTTAGTGTGATCTCTGGGCTCTTGGTAGGCGACTTGGTTGGGTTGTAACATTTGGCTGGAGGCTCTGGTGGATCCCTTGAAGCTTTCCGATGGTAGGTAATAGACCATGTTTCTTGCTGTTATGGGTCAATTAAGTGGATTCAATTAAAGACACTATGCCAGGCTTTTTCCTTGGCGATCCCATCTGACACTTCCTCACATTTAGCAGTTGCGTTAGCTGATAAGAATCAGATTCAAGCATGGTAGTATACTTTGGATATTATTTAGCACATTCCTTGGAAAAGCCTTGCTGCATATTCCGTCCTACAGCTATCGTGGGTATGAATCTACAGGCAGTATGTTCACTAGTTGGGCATTTGTATTAGTTTACTGTTACGGTAGTTAATGTTACGGGGTTTTGGTTTTGGTTGCTGCAATCCTATTCACGTTCTGGTCCAGGGGATCTAAATGAATCTTTGCCAGTCTGTTTTCCAGCTTAAAAGGGGCACTGCAGTGATTTAACATGGATTCGATTGGTTTCAATGTTGAGTTATTGGAACAGGGTCCAGAACAATCTTGCTACACAGCTTCGAGAGGGTTTGCTGACAATGCAGATACATGGGTTGTAACTCTCTTCTAATGGCACTTTAAAATGATGGTGGCAGCTCAGTTAGGGTAGTGAAGGAGCGGTAGATGCTGACTGTCTTTAGAATCATTCTTCGACAGCTGTCGTATTTATTGTAGTTGATTGTAGGAACAACTTGGGTAAATGGGTGTGGAAAATTGCCAATGAAGAAATGAAGGTTGGTGAAATTCCCGAGATGACATTTCGGGTGCTTGGAATCTACGGATGGATGTTTGTAGAATGATTTGTTGTAAATATGACAGAGTGAGGTCAATGGTGGGACTTGTTATCATCAGACATGAGGTTGCTTCTACAATTATTGAATTATGGTTGGTATTGAAGTTAGTAATCCAGAAGGAATACCCCTCAGAAGCACATACCGTAACATACTTAATTTGGTTCACCAGCACGAGGGCTATAAAATCCTTTTTACGTCATCAGTTACATCGTACAATATCAATCTACAACTTCAACCTACCAATTCAGGCAAAAGGGACAAACGTTCAACCATCAGTGCATTCTCAAAGTACATGGTACAATGACTGCCAAGTTTGCAAGAGCCTGCCTGTATTCCAACTAGCATAGTTAATAAAGTATGGAAATGAAAGACGCAGGTCTAAGCACATTCGCTTCATAACAAAAATCTGACCTTCAGTTGTTAATATGTTATATTATGAGTTTAGACCATTTGTGTTGCGGTTCGTTTCCAGCGGCGGCGCCCAATCTCTTTTCTAGGGGGGGGGGCAAAGTTGAATTATTTGGGGCGGCAAAAGTGACATTCAGGGGAACCAACATATAAAAAATGTTAAGGATATTTAAACCATTTTGGCCCCAATCGCTTATTTTTGGCCCAAATCTGGTGATTTTGGCCCAAAATCGCTGTTTTTCTTGTCAAAATTTTGGGATTTTTGGCCCCCAAATCATGACTTTGCCAAAAATCGTTCATTTTTTTCGGGGGGGGGGGGGGGCGGCAAAAACTGGGGTGGTAAAAGAAAAAAAATTGAGGGGGAAATGCCCCCCTGAGCTGCACTGTTCGTTTATGATTTGCTATATTTAATATGGTTAAGAAAAAGAAGAACCTCTTTAAAATAAAATGGCGGTCATTTTGGAACAAAAAGTCCCTATGCAAGAATGTAATGATTTTATAATCATGATAAATATATTTTTTTTATATTAAATATATTGTAATTTAATCAAATACTTGAATGTCAAGAAATTTCAAGGAACAAAAAATTGAAGTTTAGCCATAATATACTAAAAAAAACAAAAATCTATTAAATGGCGGCCATTTTGAATTTTGGCGCCAAACTGGAACTGATTAATTCAAGAGTTATTGAAATGTTATTTTATTGTTATCCATCACTGATATTAAGTGAATAACACATGAAAGAAAATCTTTAAACTTCATAAACTTGGAATATTAGTCAAAATAAGCTAAAATATTGAAAAAATGGCGGCCATTTTGAAATTGCTGGCTACCCCCCTTGCACATCGAAAAAAAAATGTAGCTAATACTTTTTACACTTCCTAGGGTCTACTCTACAACATATGAAAGTTTTATCAAATATAGCAAAAAAAAATGCAACCTTCCAAAATTTCCTAGACTATATGTTGTATAATGTTTCTGTCTCGTTTTTCAGGGTGCAAGGTTCGGTATCAAACTCCAAGGCATTTGCTGAAGCATTCAACTGTCCAAAGAACGCCGCAATGAATCCCGAAAACAAATGTGAGCTGTGGTAAATGCATGATGTTATTCAAAACGTTCAACTAGTTTCTTGAGGGTCATCGATTTTGTCATCCATTTTGGACTGGTTTAATTATTTTTATTAAACAGACCTGAAGTACACGTTATTTTTTTCGACGCACTTTGTCTCACGTTCCAAATACGTTCTGCCGTATATTCCACTGCCAATGCTTAATATTGATGTTCTGATTAACACATGTGCATCAATAACCATCTTGAATATAAAAGAAGGCAATGGCCTTCTTTTTAAAAATCAATTTATTTTTTTTAAATTCCAGTTTACTATTGGTGTTATTCGAAGTACGTATTTTACAGAAAACGTTCTCCTTTAGTTTAACTCACACGGAATGTGAAACTAATTGCCAATCAAGTAAGGTACTATACAATAACCGGTTTTGCTGTTGTACGGTTAATGTGAGCATGTGTGCATTTTGTCGAGTAATTGATAAAACACGTCGAAGAAATCAAAGTGAACACCAAATAACTTGTGTTGTTAAAGTTAGAGACGAAAGGGTGAGGCATACAGGCATCGACTTGAATACGTGACGTCATTATGAATTCATATGCTCAAAAAGCCGGTTGTTGCAATTTAAAGCAACCATGACAAGAGATTTATTCTATCTTAAGTTATATTACTATGTTGTATCTGCCATTGTCATTGGTTATAGTATCCCTTTATAACAGAAAGCTTGCTAAACTGGAAAATGGTGCAGAAGTGGTGTCGACAGCCAGTCGACAAAGTGAAGAAAAATAGGTGCTCCAAAACTCAAAAAGAAAGTATCAAACTTAGGTGCATTAGATACATGACACTTAATATTGGAAGATAATAAGGCAATCGAGAGTGTTTAGAATGTGGCCCCATAATTCTATAGTCAGGCTCGGGAAGCCTTTGCATCCCACCAATTTTAGTGTGCTCTGAATTTCTTGTTAGGCCACTACTCTGCAAATTATCCAACAAGGGAATTTTAGTGATCACGCTTTCATCCCTTGCCAAGAGAAAGCGTGCTCATAGAAATGTTATTATTGTCGTTCCTATAAGTAACAAATTTTACACCTACAAAGTTTCATACTTCTCCGTTTTGTATGTTAATTTATACTTTTATACTATGAACAATTAAGTATAATTAATAAGCGTAGCTGTGAAGAAGAACATGTTTAAGAGTATGGTGTTGTGAGTGTCACTGTCTCATGCTTGTATAGTATAATTCGTTTTATATAGTTCAATACTGGGTGTCCCGTAAAGACACAAATGTTCAACATTACAAATGAGACCCCTCTAAAAAGTGTCCAAAACTTTAGGGATAAACCAAAAAGATTTGTGTCCGGTATTGCAAAAACACACCAATGTTGCAAGGAAAACGAACGGTTGAGTCTTTATATGCCTAGCCTATTGACAGCGATGTTGTTCCAACATTTCTTGGTGGATATACATTATGATGACAAAGTTGATAGAAATAGTTTACTCAGCAAACCTTCTTTTACATCATATCTCTAGATTTCTTTCTCAAACTCTGGGCAAAACCTCTCCATCCTGCCACCAAAGATACGTGAATTCGTTTGCTAACTATTTTAAAGATAACAGATTTATGTCGCTAGATTTTTCCAACATGTTGTTGTCTTTTGGGGACACCTTGATACCACTATCGTACCACGAAAAGAGTACAAATATCGATATTTTTACTGTTTTACAGCGTTTATCTATTGTATATTATTGTCAACAGAGTAGATGTATTAAAAGGTTGAATCAAGTTATATAAGAGTTTTAATAGTATTTCAAGAAGGGGAAGAAAAGATGAAAAAGTGGAACAATGCAGGTTATGACGCATAAATATTTCCAGTTACATCACAAAATAATATTAAAACATATTTGGGTAAATTATTATCGTCTATTTTAAAAAGAAACAAGGATGTTGCACTTGTTATTTTTCGTCCTTGGAATATTGAACTATTTTAACAATGATATTTATTTGGAAAGTATCTAAAATATGACATGCTAACGGTGCCTTTTAGAAGCATGATTCAGCACAAGTGAGAGCTCTATAACCCTAACCCAATTCCATGTACAGTCCTTCCCTTATAATGTCCTACGTTAACAATATTGCGTAGAAGTTTTGAATCTGGAGGCCAATGAGAAGAGAGATCAATTGATAATGAATTTGTTTGTATAAAGCCAGAAGTGTAAATCAGTGAAATATGTAGTGCTTGTTGTAATTTTTGTAATTTATTGTATTCATAATAAGTCTATCAGAGTTATGATGTTTGATTGCCAAAAATGTAAAATAAGATTATTCCAATGTTTGTTTTCTACTCAATATAATCACTGATGTTGTTCAATACGTTCATCATTTGCAATCATCTTCTTATAATATAGTCATTTTGCGTTGTAGGAGGAATCGTATTCTGTCAAATCAAAGAATCACCTTGTACTGAGGGTATGGGAAAACTAAGTGTGTAATGTTACGCTGGCATCTAGAATGCTAAGGGATAATATTTTGACAAGGCCAATTCCAATTAAATTTGCAAAGGTGTCTCTAAAGAAAATTATATTAAACTTGACTGATCCATAGGTGACTGGCCACTGTACTTTTGTCGTGAAGTTTCGATGGTAAGACAATACGACTTTCAATTTTCAAACCAATACAGGAATAGCGCCCCACATCGACTTCATCTGCTGCGAACAATGCTTTCGTTCGACAAATTCTGAGAAAATGTCTTGAACAGTTCCATACGCTGTGCTGTGCTTCTGTAATGATTTACTTTTCTGTTAAAATGTGATTGCTAAAACAATCACAAATTACGACACAAATTCACGATCTCTCCCAGTAACAATAAACAGAATCTTGTCATGTTGAAAATTGAATGTCCAACAGCAACAGGTCACAAATCTTCCCTAAATAAGCTTAAAGCGAAATGACTGTGAAAACCCCAAGGTGATTTACTTTTGGCTACATTTTAAACTTTCCTAAGTATTTTATACATAATTATATTGTGCTTGTGTAAATATTGCTATAAATGTACGTAAGTGGTGCTTTTCATATTTTTGTACACAATGCAGTGCTGACTAGATAGCTGAAAATTAAGGGGACAATGCGTGTATATAGCACTGGATAGCAACGTCTATATAACTCGTACATAAATATAGAGTTGATTGATAAGAGAGTTGATTGATAAATTCTTTAAAGGGAATGTACAACATAAAGGTGCCATTCGCCTATAAAGAGACTTTTCACCCCTACGGTTCAACCACCTTGCTCAAGGGCGGATGGAGAATCTCTGCCAAAGGGGGTGAGACGGATTTGGTTAAACTCGCTAATGCAAGCCATTATCATACCTGGTATACCCATTTTTTCAATGTCGTTTCAAGAATCTGAAGGAGGAGAAGAGGATTGGGGTTGAACTGGACCAGGCTACGTAGGGTACACTCTATCACTTAAAAGAATTGCATTTCGTAGTAATTAGGGTTTCTGGTCCCTTGGGCCCTCCTCAAAATACGCTTTAAATCTGATAGAGGTTCCTATGTGTTGCCCACTGATACGGTTCTAGAATCACGAGACTTCAGATAGGCTCTAAAGTGCAGGAAAAACTAGCATGACCGCAGTAAGTCAACACGAATGCGATGAAAATAACTTTATGTACGAGTTGTATAAAACAAATGTTACGTCTAACTGCTTTAACTGATAAAATGGTTGGAATCTTGTTGATTTTGGTGAAAGGTGAAGTGTTGTATTTCATGTTGCTCATGGAATGAACAAATCAATCTTTGACCTTGTGATCATAATTCTTACATTTCATTCATAGATACAGTAATTGATTGACAGAGTGATTAAAATTTGTGGCATAACATGTCGATAATTCAGTCTTCTTAAAAGATTCTTAATCTTCTTAAAAGCTTCCTTTTGAAAAACGGAGTATGTAGATTGGACAAGGAATACTTACATCAGAAATGGCACTTCAGTTTTGTAAGCAATTTGAATATTGGAATATGGTCTAAGCTATATAAAAATATTTTTACTTACACAAGACAAATTATCAATTTAAATGCGATGAGACATAATTATTCTTGTTCGTCACTTTGAATGCAGAATATGGGATCTTGTCATTAATTAGTTAACACAGATTTGGTTTATGGTACTATGGTACATACTTTAACCATATTGTAAGGGAAGACAACCTTCCGAATGGCAAAAACAAGAGCCGTAGGGTCCTGCATGAAGGTTTTTCTTCTTAACTTACAACAGATATGAATATGTGAACTTGAATAAAATTGAATATAACGACAGTTTGAATACACATTTGTTTAAATCTATGTGTGGAAGCTCTTGTGGGATTCTTAGAAATGTGTCAATTTTAATATTTGTGTTTGTAGGGTTATGTGTAAAGTTTGATCCGGACCGCGACTTTGGTTTATGTCTCTCATGATTGAGTGCTAATAAGAAGTGCCACTCTTGTTCCTAAAGGTCGGGTAAGTTATAAAATTCCATTAGAATTAAATTTCTACGTCTTCAAAAAATATCTTACCTACGGAATGCTTGCTTTAATTTGCAATACCAATATCACAATATGGAACGCTATTTGTCTAAAATAATGCACTGTTTGTATATGACACAATAGTATAGAAACACAAAGCCATAGGGACAAAATGTTATAGAAACACAAAGTCATCGAGATGCAAATACAAAGTCATAGTGATCACTTGAAATATATACATGGTCACCATGGTCACAGAGACAAAATCATTGAGAAAATGCCATAGAAGCAGTCATATAGAAACACACTGTTTTCCAACCAGACTCGTTTAAACTCAACGTAAGAGAGACGCAAAATGTAAGAATCACGAAGTCCTAGAAACACCAATAGAAATCACGTTATAGAAACAATTTGGGGACACTATCACTGACCTCTACACATGGTAGCGGGTCTGAGTCGCCGATTGAAACATCAGGAAGTTGTTTTTGACCTATACAATATGGCGAGAAACAATGCATACACCTTGTCAAACAATAGAACATCTGTGTGGAATATGTGCACCAGCAGGTGTATGCATTGTTTCCGCCATATTGTGTAGGTCACAAAGCAACTTCCTGATTACCGCCGCCTGCGTGACTCCTAGCTGAGACTAACAAAAATGCTGTCGTTGATTAATTTCGACTTGCCAGACTACCCATAATCCCTCACGAGTTTGATCATCGCAATGCAAAAATGCGAAATTTGCTGAAACTTTAACCATTTTTTACAAAAAATTCTAGAGGGTGTCCTCGAAAGATTATGTCACCATTTGATATAGAAATATGTCCTTTAGAGATGACAGTTTTGTTTTCAGGTGGACACCCCTAGGTTTTAATGGCATTTAAATTTTGCTTGCATCATTTTAGTCACGCTTTCAATGTGTAAGCACGTGGTGTCGCTGCCGATTTCAAGCAACCCGTTGCCAAGTTGAATCGTTGTTACACGATTGTAAACGTGTACACTGTGACATGGTGTATCGTTCAGTAGTATTGTGTTGTAGCACCATTATATTACTGGGGATTAATTACGCGGCGAACCGTATACCTGGGGCGGGATCACATAATGAAATGGATATGGGTGAATGGCTGGCGCTTCCAAACCCGGGGGCATTCGGTGACAGAGGACTCAAACAAATAGGGGTGATTGGGTGAGAGACAGCCAAAATGCCCCAAAATTGGTTTTTCAGGTGACAAATTTATATGCAAAATTTTCCAAAATATGTGGTCTTTTTAGAAAATTGTGCAAAAATTCACCAAAAATAGGGTTCTTTGGGTGAAACTTTTCACAATTTCCCCCCAAAAGGGATTTTTAGGTGACAGTGGTAAATTTTTCCAAAAATGTGGTCTTTGGATGACATTTTCAAAATATATGGGTCTTTGGGTGACAGCGGTGCTGAAAATTGGGGGTCTTAACAGCCTTACATACCCGTCACCTCTAAGATGGGAGTGCCACCCCCCGTATATTAGTTATTACCAGCAATATGGTGCATCGGATGCCCCTCGTGTCAATCAATTTCTTGTCTTTATAGTCTTAAAGTGTGCAACTTGTCAAAATAATAACCTCCACCAAATTAAAATTTATTCGGATGTCGGCAAGGGGAGCCTCCGCGAGCTTAAAGTTTTATACACGAAATCAATAGGATATTTCTTGTTTTTTGTTTTTTTGACAAAACACAAAAATGTGATGATTGTCATCGGTGATTTGGTCAGAAATTCTCCGTGAGGTACTCCATAAGGTTAGTAGGCAAATAATTTTCCAAGAAGTACCAATCAAATAGTCGTCCTCATTGGCAGGCAATACACAATAGCCAAACATGACCTATATACTTAAGGGGAGTCAAGCTAGAACATGCGACCAATATGCCAAAATTGTTGTTAATCATTATAGCCTGGTATGGTTGAAGTGGTGTAGCCATTGTGTGTCAGTGATCGCTTCTGTTTCAGTGACCGGTCCTGTTTCAGTGATCGCTCCCGTTTACTCAGCTAGCGGAAGCCCACGCGAAGCGCGGGCCGCCCGCTAGTTAACATAATAACCCAGTAGCTAGCACACATTTGTAACACATCTCAAGTACAAAAGGTTTGAGAGATTAAATATGTTGCTAGCCTGACAGGAACCCCTGAAACACGATTCTTAATTGCCGCAAGTGGTGCCTTAAGGAGAGGGGGCAAAGACAAAGTTTGTACAGGGGTCAACTCTTTAAATTGATCCAATCATGTTAAAAAGCACACCACGTTATGTGTCTAACCATAAGGATTCAGAAAAGGTATAGTTTGTAATATGTACAGCCTAAAGTTTCAGAGTTATAGGCTAAAAACAGCAAAAGTCAATAATAAGGGTAAATTTCAGTTGTACAGGGGTCAAATTTTAAAGTTGCTCCGATTTGTATAAAAATTGTTCAAATTATTGGTGGAGTTGATAGGATTAAAATAAGGAATAGTTTTAACTGTCTTAAATACTTAGTTTCCGATGTAGGGGGCACAGAAGGTCAACGTCCATTGCATTCAATGGGGCTTGATCTTGTTTCCCCCCCCCCCCTACTTTCTTAAGCAAGCATTTGAGACACTCAAAACTATCCCTCATTTTAATCCTATGAGCTCCACCAATAATTTGCACCATTTTCTATCCAAATCGGAGCAACTTTAAAATTTGACCCCTGTACAACTGAATTGACCCTCTTTATTGATTTTTGCTGTTTTTAGCCTATAACTCTGAAACTTGAGGCTGTACATATTACAAACTATACCTTTTCTGAATCCTTATGATTAGACACATAACGTGGTGTGCTTTTTAACATGATTGGATCAATTTAAAGATTTGACCCCTGTACAAACTTTGTCTTGGCCCCCTCTCCTTAAGGCACCACTTGCGGCACTTAAGAATTGCGTTTCAGGGGTTTCTGTCAGGCTGTCTACATATATAATCACTCAAACCTTTTGTACTTGAGATGTGTTACAAATGTGTGCTAGCTCTCAGGGTCTATAATAGTCAGCAACTCCTTTTGTTCCTCTTTCAATGTATTCAATTATGGAAAGAAATAGTAATAACTCTTTGTAAGTAAAGTATGACATTTATGTAAACCGGATTCGGGTAATATATTTATAAAAAGACTTTACCTCAGGACTGGCAACCAAACATTCATGGTTACGTTCCCGACATACAGTGCAAAATATCATCGTACTGCAAATTTCACGTGTTTTTGTGGGCCATGTGACTAAGTCATAGACATAATGAGTCACACAGCCCCCCCCCCCACTTCCTGATGTTTCACTCGGCGACCATTCAACTGCGGCAGCCCGCTATCCATGTGTAGAGGTCAGTGGACACTATACTATATAAAAACGCAAACATCGAGAGACACGACGTACGCCAGAGAGACAACGTTATAGAAAATACGAAGTCATACGCCTCATAAGAAACAACCGTTATCACATGTGTGTTTGAGGCTCTTTGACTCTGTCTTTCTTGGAGGACTAGTTCATTGGTAGAACACCAGCGCTGTCACCTTCGGAGCCTCAGGTTTAAGTATAATCCCTCTGTCTATCTCCCTCTGTGAAGGTGACTTAGTAGGAAAATTTTATACAGCTATCTGTGTCTAGATTAGGGTGTTCTGAGGTCTCTGGTCTTTGGAACAGGGCTTGCGGGGGAAACTGGTTTTGTGAGCGCTCAACCGTCCCACTTCCCTCAGAGCGTCCCAGCAAACACAAAACGTTTTTAAAACGTTTTGGTTAGGTCCTAGATTCGTCTTTTTCGTCTTCGTCTTATAAGACCTTGTAAAAACGTTTTAAAACGTTTGGCAAGGTTTTCATTCGTCTATTACATCTTCGTCTATAAGACCTGATAAATACGTTTTTAAAACGTTTTGGCTAGGTTGTGGATTGAACCATTTCGTCTTCGTCTAATAAGAGCTTGTAAACACGTTTATAAAACGTTTTTGCTAGGTTCTGCATTCGTCTATTACGTCTTCGTCTTATAAGACCTTGTAAAAACGTTTTAAAACGTTTGGCAAGGTTTTCATTCGTCTATTACATCTTCGTCTATAAGACCTGGTAAATACGTTTTTAAAACGTTTTGGCTATAGGTTCTGGATTGGCACATTTCGTCTTGGTCTGATAAGACCTTGCAAAAACGTTTTTAAAAGTTTTTGCTATGTTCTGAATAAGTCTATTACATGTTCATCTATCGATCTATAAGACCCGGTAAATACGCTTTTAAAACGTTTTGGCTACGTTCTGGGTTCGTCTACATCTTCGTCTTATAAGACCTTCTAAAAACGTTTTTAAAACGTCCCATGTCACATTATAGGGTTAGTGTTAGGGGTAACATATGTTTAGATATCTGGATGACTCTACCAAAACGTAATAAAAATGTCCAAAAATGTTTGCAAAATACTCACAAAAACCAACTATAGAAAACGAAAATCGCCAACATTTTTTTTCCGATAACGTTTTCTTACAGTCTATTTTGTTATTTTAAGCCATGGCATTATTATCAACGTCATTAATTCTGGTAGCAACATATGGTGTCTAAATTTCAGTGGTTAATGAAATGGGTCACTTAATAGGTCACTCACTTTGAAAACAAAGATACAAACCACTCGTCTGATACACTTCGAGCCTATATAAAATAGAAAATTACCATCAATGTGAGTCGTCTAGCTGGTGCAGTGGTTAAGTGTTTGGTATTCCACGCGAAGGGTTCTAGGTTCAATTGCCTACATACATGTAATGAGTAATTGTGTCTGTCAATCAACTTGTGTATATGCTTGATGTAGATTTCCTTACAATATACAGATCAGATATATTACCGATTACCTTTTTTCTCTAATGATTCGCGTTTTTTAATGTAGGCAAATAATCAAAAAAAATGTTTTTGGACCGTCTCAGAACGTTCTCATTTACGTTTTACCAAACGTTTTTAAATCGTTTTTACGTTTTAAGCACGTTTCCAGTACGTTTGTAAGACGTCCTTAAAACGTCATTGGTTCAATTACGTGCAGTACGTTTTTGCAGGTTTTATTTATGTCTTCACCTCTTTTGGAAAGGTTTTAAACACCGGTCTTTTACGTTCTTAAACGCGTTTGAAAACGTTTTAATAAACGTTTTCAAAATTACGTTTTTAAACGTCAAATAACCTCCACAAAAGTACGTTTTTAAAACGTATTATCAAAAAGTCCAGAAACGAAGTGGTACGTTTAAAAACGTTTTAAAAAGTATATGGTTAGCTGGGGTATGCTGAAGTTGCTTGTAGCTCCGTCTGTCTGGACGATTGAGATTCTGCTGAGCCAGAGACATAGCTCACTATCGTTGATAAAAGTAGCATATACCTAAGTCTAAAAATTATCGCACAAAAAGTGATATCAAATATCAATAATCGACAATCAGCAGCTCCCAATGGCGTAGCCAGGAGGGGGCAGGGGTCAGAGTGCCCCCTCTGACTTGTTTTTTGAGGGGATCGGGAAATAAAACACGGATAGGCATGTTTAAAGCAGCCCTTTGTCGGAGTCGTTGCCCTGCGACAGGAAAATGTTTGCTTGTGATCCGGGCATGTAGTTGTGCCACTACCGGTAAAATTGTCCCACAGATCAACGGGCTGGCTACGCGCCCTATACTGCGGTACTATACTGCTATATAATAGATGTATATTATATATGAGATTATCTAGATAGAAGATATAGATAGATAGTAGTTAGATATATATATATAGACTGATCACTATTTACAGAGACTACTACTTATTCTACTACTACTACTAGACTACTACGTACGTTACTACTAGTTAGTACTACTACTACTACTACTATCATGCTACTCTAATCATCATCATCATCAAATAATCATAAAAAAAATCTATAAGAATCATAATAAAAGTAATGATATTACTAATAACAATCATAGGGCGAATTTTAATATTAATTAGGTAATTGGAGTTGTATCATGTCAATTTAAAGCAGATACTGTCTATTGGTGACATCAAAGTAAAAACAATTCTCCTAGGACCTATAGGACCTTCCTTGTTATCCTGAGCTGCTGGACCGTATTAGGGATGCTCTGAAAAAACAGACATGGTTACTGAAGAAGATTCTGACGGTATTTAATGTTGGAACTTAAGGTACAACCTATTATATTAACATATTAGTGAGACGCATTCATCATGATACTGCAATGTTTTGAATTCTGGACCTCCAAGAGAGAGCTATCTCTAAATAGATTGTAACATTCTGTTATCGATTATTATCTGTTAAAATGCCAATAATTATTTGGACATTGCACCAATCAATTTGTCAACGAAATAAAACCATAAAGTATGGCGTTCATCTAAATATTTCTTATCATATGTGCACAAGGCTTACTGCTTGGATAAAGGGTATTCTGACCTGGACAACATTTTGAAACCGTAAAAATCGTACCTTGCGGGCTGTGCATCAATAACAAAACCCCGGTCTAAAAGGGAGTTCCCATGTTTTGGATTAGCGGCCTACTTTGCACCTGGGCAATACATTCCTCTATTTGTGTCGCTGGCGGCATTACCTTGGCTGCTAATCAGAAACACGGGTACTCTCTCTTCCACCGCCTGGTATAATCGAACGATCAATAAGAAATGGTTTATGGCAAAGTAGACCAAATGGGATTCGACCAAAATGCAAATGTCACCTAAAAGGTGATAGCTTTGAAGGCCGCTTGTGGGACATGTACAATTCTACAAATAAATAGACATCACTTATCAAGCACATGCAGCTTAATGGTGACTTGCCATTTGGTCGAAATCCATTTTGTCTAAATGGGCATTGGTCTAATTCCAATTGATCTAATACCATTTAGTTAAAATTAAAACCAGTTATGGTCTTAATAACCATTTAGTCTAATAGCCATGTTAGTCTCATATTCATTTGGTCTAAATCTCATATCGTCTTAATATCCATATCGTCTATATCCATTTGATCTAATGCCAATTCGGGCTAATAACCATCTGGTCTAATATTCATTTTGTATAATCTATCCATTTGGTTAGTATCCATTGGTTCTAATATCCATTTGGTCTAATATCCATCTGAGTCTAATATCCATCTGGTCTACATACCCATTTGGTATTAAACCAGTTGGTCTAATGCCATTTGGTCTAATAGCCATTTGGTCTAAATCCATTTGGTCTAATGTCAAGCGAGTCCAAATGGTGGGATTAGACCAAATAGATATCGAACCAGGGGAGCATTGACCAAAATGGAATAGACCAAAATGGATATGAGACCAAATGGATTTAGACCAGATGGAGATTAGACCAAATGATATTAGCCAAATGGATATTAGACCAATTGTGTATTAGAAACCACATAATATTAGGCAAAATGAATATAGACAAGATGAATTATTAGACCCAAATGGAATTAGGACCAAATGGTTTTTGTGGTATTAGACCAATGGTAGTAGACGAAATGAATTAGACTAGATGGCATTAGACCACCATGGCTATTGGCACATTTGTGGTTGTTAGATAATTGGCTTTAGACTTATTGCGTTTATTAGGACAAATTTGGTATTAGGAACAATGTGTTTAGCCATTGAAGGTAGACCCCAAATGCTCCATTAGACCAAATGGGATTAGACCAAATGGCACTAAACCAGCCTTAATCACTGCAAGGCAAAGATGTGCTTGTTGATTTTATGGGTGCAGTGCAGATTGCAGGAAGGTTTTCTCAAGGTTTGACATGGTCAAAGTTTCATTCTATGCATATATGCAAAAAATGATTTTGTTATTTTTTTAATAATCACAAATTGCAACTTTAATCTTCAGATTGGTGAATGAATTCAAGATCAAGGAAATCTTTATTTCCATAATATATACCATATCATTAAAAAACAACCAAAACAACATAAAAAACAAAAAACAAGAAAATAAGAAAGACAATTATGGAGGAACATTCAAAAGGCCAAGAAGGCCAGTGGGGACTGCCCCTTGGACATAACATAATTAACATGATAAACACATAATTGTAATTCTTCAGGGCTTCTCACCATGGAAAGCAACGACAACAAGATGTACCACTCGGACGAAGTAGAAAAGGAGGGTGTGACGAAGCGAGATATGGTGAGGAACACTCAAGAAACATGATATGAACATACATTATACACAAAACAACACAATGCTCCAGAGATTCACTCATAAATTGACATTAGATTCTTTTTATATTGATTTTTAAAATGTTTTATCGAATTAGATTATTTGATATCATTATGAAGTGCATTCCAAATTAAGGGCCCAGAATTAACAGAAAATGTAAATTGTCCATTAAATTGGGATGGGATATGTCCCTGGGTCCCTTTATTGGGCACATGTGGTCCAGTGGATGCAACGACCGACTCATGACCCAAGGTCTTGGGTTCGAGTCCCGCTGAGGCCAATGTGTTGTGCATTTGGGCAATGCACTTTACCTCGCTTGCCTCTCTCCACCCAGGTGCAAAATGGGGAGCTGTTAGGAATATTGTCCATCGAGAGCCGCCCAAAGGTATGAGTATGCCTTGGGCAGCGGAATAAATGTAAAGCGCTTTGATACATTGTGAAAGGCGCTATATAAATGTCCACATTTATTTATTTTATTTATTTATTGCTGGCGGAAATAAGATATCAACAATTGTCCGACTTATCTCATTGTATAAAATATAATATCACGCTCCATATATTAATTTGAACTCTGATTAATTCCAACTATCCTCTTCCCCTCATGACTCTATATCCATCTTATTTGTATCTTCATATTTTCACTCTTTCGTTTTATGTACAAATATTATTTTAAATAAATGGGTTAATTGGTTAGCGATTGAGTGAGGAGTCTTTTGTAATTTTCCTGTAATTCTTTCTATACCACATGCCATATTTGTGAAATTTTTAATCCAAAAATATAAAAACACTACTTATCCACCGCTCAAGTTCCAACGTATCTACAGTTTAATGTCAGGTGAAATTTAAACTAGTAAATATGTCGCATGTTCACTTTTTGATCAAATAATCCAAGAGCAGTGGAAGAATCAAATAGGCAGTGTTTTCATAGTTAATGAGCCTGAGAGTCAAACATAACCACATTGACAAATATAGATCACCGCTATAGGTAGCATTATTTTTTGTTAGATCTAGGCGTGGGGCAATTTCCCCCTAAAATAAGGCAGGGGTACGCTGCGTGATTTTTGAAAAGTGGCAAAATATGGCATTGAGGGACGTTATGGATATATACTGACATTATTATAATGTCCCAGATCAAAAAGCGATATGCTAATCCTAAGATAATTAATAAACAAGTCATGGTAGCTGTTGCCAATGGCCATTGATTGGTGGTCGTGGGTTTCAAAATAATGTATGTTTTAACTTGGAATTTGCCAGAGTGCTTTCCGTCCTGGGCCACCTGATATACTGGTGTATGCCTCGTCATATTGTTTTTGTATAATATGATCAATATTAGGCTTGTTTAACGCATAAGAGAGACTTTCTATCTTGCCTGAAGGAAGTTGTGACATTTTGTGGCAGTACTTTAATGTATTAGTTCAGTTATCTATATTCCACTGCTTGATAGCCTATACTTTAATTTCGAAATAATCAGGGTAACGCGATAGTTTTGAATGTGTCGAAGTAGGAAATATTGATAACAAGATACAGCTGAAACATGTTTATCCTTTTGGTGTAAGAAGGTGAAATCTGATTTAAGCAAAGTTGAAGACATGCTCTCCATGGACGATCGTAGAGACAAAACACAGGGGAAATGTGGGGTTGGGAGTGATTGTAATAGTGAAATGCGCTTTATACATTTTTGGAATGCGTCCAAAAAAGAAACGTTGATAACAAGACGTAACTGAAACATGCCTTTCATTTTGTTGTAAGAATGGTATATCTGTTCAGGTCTATAGGAAGAAGTTATTTCAATTGGCAGGGAAGAAAGTCTTAACATTTCACTTGTTTTAGCCTGACCAAAGCATTACACAACCTTTAACAATTTCTGATTTTTAAAACTTTTTCAACACTTTTAAATGATTCCTGCAGAGCTTATGACAATAAATCTTAGAAAGATTTGCACCATTGCAAACTCAACAATTTTTTTAAAGTTTTTGTTTTGGCTCGTTACATTTTTCCTTTGTTTACTTTTCCTTTCTTTTGCTTTGTATTGCTTGATTTGAGTTTGGTTTGATGCAATTTCATTTGTTTTGATGTATATAGTTTAGATTGTTAAGTTTATTTAATTATAAATTAGATTTACCTTATTTTGCCTAGAAATTGTACAAAAAACATCTCAAGTATTTTCATGTATTAAAAAATAACAGGATGAAATGTGTATTTTATTTCGTCTAAGTATCATTTCATGGTACAGAATTCTTTTAAAGTAATTTAATCTACATGCCTTATTTGTATGTTGTCAGGCCGTTCAACCATAACTCCACAAAAAGTGAAAATACATTTACAAGAACACTTTTCAATTTAATTCCCTTTTCGCTACTTACATGGTTCCGCCGTTACCAAGCAGAACCTCGAATTGGTAGCAATATAGAGGGTAATGTTACATAACTTTATGCAATAAATAATTACATCACTGATTTAATTACCCTTTCAAGTTGTCGTTTAACTGGTTCCAGTTGCCAATTTGAATCTTTACTGAGTACGTAACCTTATTAATAATTCAGCAAGCATGACATTATAACGTATTTGGCCATTAGCATGATAGTAAAGGTGACCTAAATATCGAACTGATTTTTGCCCTGATGTAAAGCTAAAAGATATGAAAGGATTAAGCTGAAAAATATTTCTTTGGTACAACAATTGTGACATTTCTAAATTCGTATAGAAGCAAATGCGAAATTCAGCAAATCAAAAATCACTTTTTTCTCTCTTTTAAGATATATTTGTAGCCAAATACTAGGTAAGAAATCTATTCAGTCATTCAGTGTCCAATATATGAATTTACTATTGTGATACAATACTTGGGTGGCTAAAAATCTCATGTTGCACCTTTAAATACGTGATCAGTGTGCCTTATTCCGCTCACGGGGCTTCTTTCGTCAACACACCACACGTCACGGATTAACACGTGATCATAATATTCGGCACAAACTCAGCGTGTCAGCCTCCACCGTGATCGGATGGTACAATGACTTTGATTAGTAGTAGAGGCGTAATACAGGCCCGTAGCCAGGAATTTATTTGAGGGGGGTGCGGATTTGCCAGAAGTGGACCTTTTTTGTCGATAAACATTTTTTTTCGGCTCGCTACGCTCGCCGGTTGCCCCAATTTTTTTTTACCGTCGCATCCAAATTCTGAAGAGCGGGGGGGTTCGGACCAATGAAACATAATCGGAGTTAAGAAAACACTATAATAATAGCAGTAATGCGTGCTAACCACTGTATTGACCAATAGTAGTCGGCTAACCACAACCTCGACAATGACACGCGCCGAATTTAAACACACCAAGGCGATGTTCACATGCAAAGCGGACCTTCAACATGGATAAAGCGGGACCTTGGTCATTTTTTTTTTGGGGGGGGGGGGTGCGTCGCACCCCCCTGCACCCCCCTGGCTACGGCCCTGGCGTAATATGACGCATTCCTAACAACCTTGAAAATTTCTAATAAAAGGACTCTTTGTCATATCTGGTAGTACCCTATATATGAATATTACGAAAAATTTTGTCCCGCGTTGGTCAATATTCAGGTCAAGGTCAACGACCTTTATACGCCGGCCTATATGGGTTAGAAGTGCTCACCAATTGGCCTAGAAGCAAAAAGATTGTCTATAACCATGTTTTGGTCAAAACACAATAAAACAGTCGTGAGGCTTACAAAGGAGTCCATCAAATCATTTCGTTCAACATGAGAAGCACTTTCAATAAAAAATTTCACGTTTTCTCAACATAAATTAGCCCATTCGTCAGTCGTAACAAGATCAAATAAACCCAACATTTATCATAATCTATAATGAAAACAGCAAATACTATGGTAAAAAAAATTGTCCGGCTTCAAGTTTGTCTGCGTTGGCAGATAATCAGGTCAAAGGTCATGACTTTATAGGCAGGATGTGATGGTCATAACTGCTCACCAATTGGCCTAGAAGCAAAAGGGTGGTGCTATAACCCATGTTTGGGGGTTCATACAACAATAAACATATTTTTTTTTAGGCTTACCAAGCAGGCCAGCATTGCTTTTTCAGCAAGAAAGGCACTTTTAATAATAATCCAATTTTTACAAGTTTATCTCAACGTAAATTAGGCCCTTTTCGTCAGCGTAACAAATATTAAACAACAATATTGTGAGGGACCGTATATATATAATAATGAACAGCTACAATATTATTGTTCAATCAGTGAATACTGTTCTTGGACAAATCTCGAACGAGGAAATCCTGTGGCTTTAAAAGTGTGGTCGTATGACAGACCTTTTTGCATAAATCTTTTATTTGGTCCTATTAAAAACCCCATTACACTGCTAAATGAGCCAAACTCCCGAAATATTCGGGACATGGCACCCACCAATTCACTGTAACCCAATCAACGCGCGGCTTCGCCCTTCGCAAAATGTTTTTTCTCTTAAAAAAAACCTTCAACGACCCTTCTGCAGTGGAGAATAACCAATTGCGTGAGCGCCATAGCGTCGTGGAAGGTAAGTATCATACTCAAATGTATCGCCCTCTCACTCCTGAGAGGGAAATATACTGTACTAGTGCTAGCTTCCTTCCACCCTTACGTTGTACGATTCCACTAGCGTGGCTTAATTGTGGCGGAAGAAGGTCCAGTAAGGTAAAGCCAACGCCAACGCACACCCCCTGTCAAAAGCCACACCCAAAGTCGCCTAATGCTCCTGGGTCAGGATGCGAGGTCGATCACTCCACGAGGATTTGGACGCTAAATCCCCTCTATCCCGCTTGACTAACACATAATGACTTTTGGAAGGTGGAAGTAGAACTCCAACCGACATTGTCCAAATGTCTGGGATGAGGCCTCGTTTATAGAAATGCCCATTAGGAAACGTGAGCTCGAACATGATATGCCCTAACCAAGAGCCTTCACCCATCATGGTGTTTTCTTGTGTGCATTTCAGTTGACTGAGGAAATCCAGGTGGCTCAATGTGTCCTTTGCGGCTTCTCTGAGCGGTCTGCAATCCCGGTCTGAAACTATGGGAGACATGGCAGACAAGAAGAGAAAAGAACACAACGGTTTCGGGGTGGCTAAAAGAACAGAGTCGATTTCTGGCCAAAAAGCCTGCATGTGGAAGAATAGAGACCTCCTGGCGAAAAGCGGTGAGGCCTCGTCGTAGAAAAGGAATGTTATATTCCGACCCCATCATGGCCACCAAGCCACGCAAAGTCAACAAAGCCACTAGGAAGTACAGAGGACTAAGCTTTCGGTTGGGTTTTTTTAAACTGTTTCGACACCAAGAATTGCAGGACCAAATGGCAAAATGCCACTCCTGAACAAGGCTACAAACGGGGACCGATCCGTAAACATACCCTTCACAGTATTGGACATGCTATATGCCCATAAACGAGCCCTTGACGGTGTCTGCCTGTGGCTGTTCGATAAAAAACAAACCTCGGATAGTCCGGAACAATAAGTTAAACAATTTCCTGAAAATTCCTTGGGAAATTGCCAACTGGTCTACGGTCTCTTATCAGAAATTGATGGATCGCCACTCTCTATCGCAACACCTTGCCTGGTAGTCCTATGATGTTCTAGTGAATTTGCCTGAGCAGTGAGCCTGGAGCATGTTCAGAAAGTCCCACTACATGTACAGTCTGCAGAAATTCACCAGACAGAGTTCGGAGTAATGGGTGGTGCACTATGGGACGAACGCGTCGGCTGGAGGACCTTTTACCAGGTCCCCTCCTTTCGGAAGATGGATCTTTCCCTTACAAGATGATCTAACGGTTGGCGACGACCACAGCTTGCCGTGGCCATAATGGCTACCAGCAGGACCAGGCAGTCTCGAGACAGGCCACTCGAGGACTTTTGGATCATGGCAACCTGGAGAATGCTATGATCAACATAGGCTATCAATCTGACCGGTCCGCGCCATGGCGTCCCGTTTGACTGCCGGTGATCCAGGCCCAGAGAGGCCCCTAATATGCCCACAATATGACGATTCCTGACTGAGGCGAACAGATCCAGTGTGGCCGGTCCACCATCTAGAAGATTGGGCGGCAAACTGCCAAAGTAGAGCTACCAATCCACCGACGGCCCTCGACTTTTGGCTGTGTCTGTGATTAGGGACCGCCTTCCTGGGAGACTGTACCGCAAAAACTTCATTGTCCACCCGAAACACGGTAGGGCGATCACCCCGATGTCCCAATCTCGGAACCACCCGCTAGCGAAAGAATTCCCTGCATAGGTGCGACGATTACAACCACCTTCCTTGTTTATATGTCACAACCTTCATATTGTCGCAGCGGACAACAATTACCTTCCCAGCAAAACGGGGAGTCAGTGCCGCAATGCCAGAAAGACGGCGAACTACTCGAGGACGTTTATGTGGTGATAGGCCACGGAGGCTGGTCAGCGGCCTGCCCCGAAGAGATAGGTGAGCCCCCCCAACTTAAACGCATCCGTCGTCAGAGTGTTTAAACGCATCCATTGTCAGGGTGTTTGATAGGTCCCAGGTAGGCTGAATGGAACTCCTTGCCTCATGAGTGGCAAAGTCCACCATTGAAGGTCTGAGGTAACCTTCGTCTTCCTGGGGGAGGAAGGTGGGGTGTTTACCACTGCCAACAAGTTTTTATTCGGCCAGCTAAAACACATAAATTTGAAACCTAATGGCGGCATCTAATATTGGGACCATCATTTGCTTTCATTTTAGCGCAAAATAATCTGTCACGTTACCTTACCTTTGGTAGTGGAAAACAAGACTCAGTTTTGGAGGAAGGGGATGGTTGCCACCTTATAATATTTTTCTTTTTCACGTATATATGCTTTATGCACTTAATACCTCCTGTGTATGTTACAAAACTTGATTTTCCTTTCATAATCACCCCCAAAAACCTAGCAAAATCGCACATTCCTGTATTTTTAACTCAAAATAGAAATTGGCTTATTTTTAGCAACAATCGGAGAAATCAAGTTTCCCCATGATTATTACTTCATTAAAACATTACTATGACGTCAAATGGAGGACTATTGGGACGTTTTTGATATCAATGGAAAGAGGAGACTTATACCAATCCACCTGTATCAAAATGAAAAGGTTCAGAGGCTTTGTAACTAAGAAATCCAAGAAGGTCTTAACCAACACCTTTAAAATGGTTCAAGGGGACGAAGTTTAAAGTACAATTTCATGCAGATAGTGCATACTATTTTGAAAATCAAGGAAAGGTGCATTTGATCGTTTTTCCTATGTGTTAATTGTGTTTGTTGACCCCAAAAACCTTGGTATAGACGCCTCATTTTTGCTTTTAGACCAAATGGTTGAGGAGTTATGATCCATGATATGCCTTATAAAGGTCATTGACCTTTGGCCTTGAATATCTGACCAACGCAGCTGCCCGAAGGCCGGACAAATTTTTCATAATAATTCACATATAGCCCTACAAGAATATACAAAAAGTCCTTTTATTAGAATTTTTTCAAGGTTGAATCGCATATGGCCTATACTATAGATTTGTTTCATCGTTTGTTTCAGACAACCCTGGCTAAATACATCGCTGGTCATAACTTAGTACTATTCAACTACTTTTCCGCCACATATGCACTAATTTTTTTATGCTCCTTAAACTATATTCTTTCAAATAAGCTTTTTGGCCACCCTGATTTCTAACTTTAAAACAAAATGGCGGCCAATATACCAATCCTGACTAAATATCGTTTCAAATGTATATTTCCATCGTAAAATGCACACCAAATCCATCAATTTCCCATTTAAAGGCACTATCAGTGATTTGCTAAATGAGAAAATCGAAAAAAATCATCAAAAATCAGATTTTTGCATGTCTGTAACTAGAATAGGTGTTCTGACATACCCTGCAAGTGATAAGACCACAGGCAACCTAATAAGGACAATATCGGGTATTTTAGTCATTACTGTCCGTAGGGACACTTATATACTGCAACACGTAACTGAATGGAGATTCATATCTTTGAAAACTGCTGTTTTTCGACTTTTCTGTCCACATTTCAGTTGCAAAAAATAACCTATGAGGATTCCTCAAACATATACTTCACTTTTAAGCTATTCCTGCAAATTTTAAATATTTTTACTCTTTCGAGTGAATCACTGATAGTGTCTTTAAGTTACAAAGTAGGTCCTTGCTTTTGACAGAATAAAATTTGAAATGATCGAAAGAATTTCAAAGTGGCCGCCACAATACAGTTAGAGATGTAACTGGTGCATTGCTAAGTTATTGTTGATGTACTACAAAAACGTATAGGGATATCATTGTTTCTCAAATTTGCGGCTAAAAGAATGTAAGATTGTTGACATTTACAATTATGTATCACTTTAACTGTATTGTGGGGGATTATTTCGTTGCTCTAAATGTTGTGTATAAACAATTATCACTTAGGCTCTAACTATATCTAGCTACAAATTCTCTTAAAAACAGCTTGCAAATTAAAAATGGCTACTATAATCTCAAGTAAAATACACATTTTAGGTCAATTCAAATATTGTCAAAAGCAAAGACCTTTATGTTAAATTAAAATAGAAAATTCAGAGCTTTTGTGTGCATTTTACGAGGGAAATATACATTATTTTTTTAGCCGATTTTTTGTCAAAATGGGTATTTTGGCAGGAATTTTGTTTTCAAATAAAAAATCAATCAAAAGGTTTTTTGAAGGAATACGGTTTATACAACATAAACATACTAGTGAAATGTGGCAGGAAACTAAACTGAACACAAAAAGAAACTTATAATTTTTCACCAGATCATATCTTAAAATCCTGCCCATCAAAATGAACCAACATTGCAAACAGGATTACTTCAATACTCTAAAACATGTCATTGACCAAGCAGATGCAAAACTGACACAACAGTGAAATGCGTTGACATGGAATCACTTGTTGTATCAGATGTCATGGGCCTGGAAATTTCAGCAAGCTAGAGTTTCAAAGCATAATGAAATGATGGTGATGGCACTTACCATCAATGGTGTGTGTGTCCACCATGTGCTTGGAAGCATTCAGTGCATCTGCTACGCATGCTGTTCAACAGGTTTCTTGGGGGAGATTGTTCCACTCTTCCTGTAGGGCTGCTGTAAGTATTTGCACATTAACAGGCGGAATCTGCCTTGCCGAAACACGTCGACCGAGCTCAAAAAAAAAAAAAAAAAAAAAACAGTTGCTCAATTGAATTAAGGTCCGGGGAGCAAGAGCACCATGGTAACAGTTCAATATTCTGCTCGTCTAGGAAACGTGTTGTAAGCTGAGCTGTATGGGGCCTGGCATTGTCCTGTTGAACTGCTGCCAGCAGGTCCGGAAAGTGTTCCATGTCAACGCATTTCAGTTGGGCAACTGCTTGGTCAATGACATAAGTATTGAAGTAATCCTGTGTGCAATTTTGGCTCATTTTGAGTTTCTTTTTATGTTCAGTTTATTTTATTTATGACCTGTGATGTAATTGTCTATATATTGTTAAACAGATTCATATAATAATACTTTTCAGACAACAAACAAGGTCTTCTTCTTGTTGTATCCGAACAAAGTGGTTCTCAAATATGATCCAGCCAGAGATGGGTACAACGTAATTCCGCAACGTCCTTGTCTGTGCATTGTTTCTCCAACAATGGGCAGACCAAGAGATGTTTCGTTGTCTGTGATGCTGTTCCACAACCACAGGTAGTGCCCTGATCTGCTTCCAGATAGTCTCACTTCTGCAAAAAAACCTTAGATCGACCAGTTCTGGTTCTCAATCTGTTGAGGCATCGCCATTCAGCCCATGAGGAGTCAGCTCCAATGCGACTCTCTTATACTCCTTAGAGACTGATTCAAGAGGTTGGACTTTGCTTAAGAAACTCGCTCTGGATTTAAGGCGGTTGGCAGCAGGTCTCTGTCCGGACATACGGTGCTTCACATTAGATACTTGGCAGTTACGTTCTTGCATGCTCGCTACACTACGACGGTTGTCTGGTGGAGCAATTCCTGCTAGGTTGTATAAGTCCTCCGTTGGTGTTGGACGAAGGCATCCTGTGATAAGCCGGCAGGAGGCATTTAATGCTGAATCAAGCTTCTTGGCATGGGTTGATCTTTCCCATACAGGGCAAGCATACTCTGCACACGAGTAGCACAGGGCGAGTACCGTCGATCTTAGGGTATCTGGGCGAGCACCCCATATTGTGCCAGTGAGTTTGTTCAAGATGTTATTGCCTGAACATACTTTACTCTTCGTCTTCTTGGCTCTTGCACGGTTGCGTAGTTGGAAAGCACGCACCTGTGTCTTGGATTGATTTGCACGTAGGTGGTCTTCCTCGTAGTAAGGAGTGAGTTCATCCAAAGCTTTGGAGAGTCTCTCTTCGACAACTGTGAAGTCTGCATCTTGTGCACTAATTCCAAGATCGTCTGCACAGATAAAACGACAGGATCCTGCACTCATAGGTTGGTCGTTGGTATAGATGTTGATCAGGAGAGGTGTAAGCACACTCCCTTGTTGTAGTTCATTCTTGAGCCTACGCCATCGGCCCTTCTTCGCTCCTAGCTGAACAAAGAACATCTTGTTTGAAAGCAATGCTTTGATTAGCTCAGTTAAACAAGGTAGCATACTACGAATAAGGTAATGGTATAACTTTAATTATATAAATATATTATGAATTGTATGTTGATACTGAAATACCGAAATAAATCAAATCAAATCAGTCAACATTTTAAAATGAAAAACAAATTGTCTACGTGACGCCAATTACTGCACTTTGACCAAATGGTATTAACGGCAAACACTCAAGACGACTTTGAGTGACCTGGATTTACCACTGACCAGGTCATCTTCGCTCAAGGTTGTTTCCTCCTCAAACTTCATTGCAAAAACGCTCTCAAATAGTTTAACCTTTTGTAGGATAATTATGAGTAATCAATCGATGGATTGACAAAAACAATCTCATTCCCACGCTGCATTCTTACTTTTAAAGAACTACGCCTAATTGTAAATAAATAGCATATTTTCTTAAAGATTGCCAAGTTTTCAGAATAACGTTTCAATATATTGCTTTCTACGATTCATTTTGTTACCAATGTTGACGTTTAATTTCTTTGTTTCTCAAAATAATTTCAAAGTAACGCACAAAGATCACAAAAGAGTCAAGCAAAATGTTCGATATCCTAACGTGTTATTTACACGTTGTAATAAAAGTTTCAAATTCTATCATCAATATTAGATTGAGAGCCTTATGGAATAGATTATATATCTTTGACCAAAGATATTTCCATGTGTTCATAGTCACCACGTCTGTGGTCATTTGGCATATTACCTGCCAGACACACGTCTCAATTGGCCATGTTTTTTTTTTCAGCGAAGAAAGTGTCACGAAAGATTTTGAAGACCTCTTTAAAAGTTTTATTTCATCAGTAATGCTTATAGTTTTATTGTTTATAATTTATCAACATATTGTGTCTTGCTTCGATTAAGTATTACATGTACTCTCAACTTATTCTTTAATAACCTGAAGTTAAATTAAACTCTGGTTTCCCCCTGCTTATAAAACTGGGATTTCTTTCTTATCTAGAAATAAAGTTGAACATGCTCCCGCCGGTAATCTGAAGCAAATTAGTACCAAAATTCAACGTAGTATTCTTTGAATGATTACAGTTCTTCTTACAATGAATAAAACTGATATCAGCTTGTATAGTAAAGCTAATTTATCATTGTTCATTAAAGTGCATTTCTCCTTTTGCTAATGTTTCAATTCGTCTGTTTCATCTTATTTTTAAGATGAAAAGTATTTTTAAGTGGGGCTCTCTGCAAAAGTAACATTTCTAAATTTCATATGACGCACAATCTTACTTTTTATCGATATTGAAATTTTGGCACGGTTGGATTTGTTTTAATGATCAAAGACTCCCTGAAAAAGTTTAACGTATTGTGAAATCACTTTACAAGTTTTAAGAATACCTATTAACCTGTTAATCCGTATTCCCGAAATTCACCACACCCAGAGATTAACAAAGTGATAGCAAATTGTACAGATGTGAGGTTGGAGAGAGGTAATGGTAAATTAATGGCCACGGAGCTGAATATAGGAATCATGGAAATCCAGGGGCGGATCCAGGTTTTGAAAAAACGTCAAAATTACCGGTATGGTTTACAGTTGCATATTTGCTCAAATTCGAGTTATTCAATATTATTTTATTGTCTGCAGTGACCTTGGCCAAGGCACTTTCCGATACTCATCCCGAATCTGAAGTTCATTTCCACAAGTTAAGATGAAAATAGATCAGCGCCCGACTGTGCATGCGATGTCTCAACTCGGAAAGAGCTTATTATCAACGCAATGTGCTTATGATCCGGGGTTTAGGTTTCACACCTCTAATTAAACTGCCTATGTACAAACTACCAACCCCCCCCTTATCCAGGAAAAACTCTCATTTTTCTTCGCTATCATGGGACTGGTACCTTAAATCACCGCCCAGCACGGACTATTTCCATAGAAATACCGGCAATTTTCCCCTGCAGAAAGAGACATGTACACGGCCTGAAAATCTGAATAAAGTAATTTTAATCAGAAGTGTTAAAACAAGTTCGGATTTTCATATTCTCCTTTTAAACAGAACTATGGGGTCACCAACACCATATTTCTGTAATTTACGGAAACTTTTGGCAGCAACATTTCCAGACGTTTTTCAGTAAGTTAACAGACTTTTCCGTAAAACAATAGAAGCTTTTGTCAATTTGCAGAACCTTTACAGCATTTTTACAGAAGTTTGCCTCGGATTACGGAAAACATTGCGCATTTTAATAGAATTATCCGTAATTTAAAAATACGGAAGTTCTGGACATTTTGCTGCCAGAAATTTTCAGGAAATTTCCGTAAATTAACAAGTTCAATTTTCTGTATGATTTTTTTTTTTTATCATGGCGCGCATTATAAAAACTCCAAAATTCAATTTTTTGAAATAATTATCATATCGAAATAGTTCAAGAGGCATTTCTTATACAATTTTTGTTTTTTAGTGAATTTAAGAAAATATTTTCCGTAAATTTGATGTCCGTTAATTTACAGATAGTTTTAACAGTGTAGCCCTGGATGTTCCAAACGGTGCTATCACCAATTCAGTTAAAATATATTTCTGCTTCAGTATGACACGAGGAATTATTTGACATCACTTTCAACAAAATCTGAGCATTTATTCAAGGATGACCTTGAGCCTTAATAGCCCTATACCTTTGTAACTATCGGTAATCAGAAGCTAGACAAACTATACCTTATTTAAATCCTCTCAACGATCCTCTTTAGGGTGCAATGTTTGGTTTGGATGCATTTCATATCGTAAGTACAATAGCTGCCATTTGTCAGAAATTCCCATCAAACATACTATTAATGTCAAGTCTTTGGTCAGTGGCTCTTGAAATGGTTCTTCAGGTCTTTTGTATATAGAAGAAGACATTTTTAATCCAAACTTAAACGAAAAAGTTCACATGCTACACACATTTAACACTTCACGCTACATTGTTCTTTTAAACATCAATTTCAAGCTAGCGCGTGCATTAGTTCCCTGCACACGTCTGCAGTTCAAATCTATAAAAATCAAGACAGTGTTATAGCGCATAAGAATTCTATTCCGTGATGCCAGTAAATGTAAGGATATACATTTCCCGAGGTCTTTGCTTTCTTAAAACAGAGTAATACGTACATAGACTTTCTTGTAGCAGACAGCATTGATTGATGATCTGGGATGCGTCACAGCGATTTTTTTCAAGTACAGGTACAAGCCACCAACACAGTCACACGAACTGCAATTTACCCCCTAATATACATTAATTTCTCGATTTTCTCAAGGTATGTATTAGATACTTAAATTATAATAATCTTGCGCATATATTGAGGTTTAGTATGAGGTATATAAATAGTTTTAAAAATTAGGCTTCTTAACTTAAATCTTTAAATCCCGACTTTTTCGATTGCTAAATCACTATGCAAGAAAGTAGCACATTTTCTCCGAGACGATTCGCGTTTTTAAAAGTATTTACATTATTTGTTCAAACCGCGATTATTTCAACATGACAATCACTCTGCAAACATAATTAAGCAAGGCGATTTAATAAACATTATGAAAGACATGCCAGGCTTGATATTAAGTATTTTTACCAGATGTAAAATATCTGGAGCAATTAAAGGACTATGATTACAAAATTGAAGGAACCAATGGAACACCTTTTTTTCTCCAATTTTGATCAATTTGCGCCTGCAGCGTACTCCTCCATTCGTAATATCGTATTTGATCGTACCATATCCAAAAATTGAATGAAGTTGTCAGCTTGATCTCTGATTCTATAGAAATTCCAGAAGGCTTTACAACAGCAAACTGCTACTAGGAACAATTTAACTTATCTATTGTATTTCCATCACCTGCGCAAAATGACTGACTTTGTGAAGCTCTCTAAAGTGAAGTACTGGTCGTATCTGAATGTGTACACCATACAATTGTGTTGTTTTGGCTTGAGTTTTATTATTTTCTGTTAATTAGGTGTTGGTCTATATTAACGTTTAGGTATAACACTTATTTTTGACAGTGCATAGCTGAACTTTTTACAATAATGTAACTTATTAAAAAGAGAAGTTTGTAGTCCAGTTTGAAAGATCGCGTGACCACACTCCACGAGAACGATATGGATTGACCCCCTACGCCGGCCAACATCTTTGTGCCCTTGATATGTCGCAAGCCATAAGGCCATAACGTATATCTCAAGCCATAAAGGCTCATAACGTCTTGCTGCAAGGCGTGCGAGAAAGTAGCAACGCGTTGCGACATTTCGCACGCGTTTGCGACATTTCGGCAAAACGTTGCGACATTTCAGCAAAATCATGAATTTCTAACAAGTTCAGTTAAAAAAAAAAAAAAATCATGAATTTCTGTGACGTATTTCCAAAAAAAAACTCTCAGCAACGCGTTGCGACTTCACGAACAACGCGTTGCAATCTTCGCAACGCGTTGCGGCATAACCTACGGTCCATTTGAGGTGCTGAGGGAGGATCCACGTGATGTCATCTTCAGTGCCGAAGTGCCATATAGATATGATAATAATTCGCAAGCCCATTGTTTCATCCTGGCGAAGGACCATATAATGTAGGACGAAACTTTGCTTATTTCAAAGCATTATCTTGTTTTACTGGGTATTTATATAAATTGCTAATTTTACGTATTGCCGTACGTGTTTGTTACCCAGGGATGCCAAATAATCAGCCCTTCCCCCCTGTCAAATGGTTAACATCCCTCAACAGGTTCACAGTGCATGCAGTTCAGCGGTAGGCAAGGGTTTCTAGTTGCGAGGCAAATTATTGCTACATATTCCAACAGACAGTAATAGCCGTACATCCCTGTTCTGCCCGGCATAGTACCAGGGCTAGTGTTTCGAGGTAAAACGGAAGCTTATTTTTTTTTCTCAGTCGCGCCCTTTAGGAATCGCTCACCAGCGCGGCAGCCAAGCAGCCCCGAGGTAAACCCAGACAGCTCGATGGTTATGACCCGAATATGTAAAGTAGCTAGCATGACTTTCACTATGTCAATCCTTGTTCGATAAGATTCGTGTTGCTTTCCCCATCTTTTTTCCGGAATTCCTGAATTTAATTCCTGCGTTCATTAAATTATTGACTTGGTTCAGTCTTCGTCCAGGCCTTTCTTCGTCATGTCCTACCCCCCCCCCCCCCACCACACACAAGCAATCTAATGCGGCTGAATCCGTTACTCCCGATCGTCGCCCATGGGAGAAGTGACACTAGAAACTTGAAGTGGGCGGTTTGTTTACAACCGAGCCCGAACTGTAAAATTATGTACTATTCATATTCTCACGACTGGTCCGTGTTGTTTTCGCCGTTTTGCCAAATAGGCTCTATTTCAAAGCTATCATAACACGGACCACCTATAGATTACTTGTGCGATACCGCGTCACCGTCCATCTATATTCTAAACGGGATAAATTTCCAATTGGCTCCAAGAAACGGAAGCTAAACGGAATTTAAAACCCGAATAGGCCGTGTCGATATGTCATGTCTGACCTGAGGTTCACAAAATAACCAACTGGGGGGAGGATAAACGCTGTCTGACCGCAGACGGCCAGATCAAACTAAACCGCAGACGTAGTGGTTGGACCCGGATACTAAAAAACTACATGAACTATTATTTCAACTACTGTATGGCAACTGAGATGACGTTAGGTCAATGATTAGTTTTGTATTTGTATATAGTTTAACTCGGCTACCCAGTTGTGACATCTCGAGGACGCCAGGTCATAAATACCTTTTAACACAAACAAATGCGCTTGTCAACAATGATCTTATTATTATATAATACAACTGCTGTACGATAATTTTATTCCATCAGATTGGTTATTCGAGAATTTTGCATAATCCGAAACAGAATACAATGACAGCATTAATAATTAATGCACTCAATAATGTCCTTATGAATAAGGTATTTATATCCACGCGGACATGGCACTAATGTCTGAGACTTAAAAGAAGTGTGCATTTCAATGATGATGTTTGCACCTTGAGTGACTCCAAAATTGACAGCATGCAAAGTCAATATTCATGATATAAAATATTTGTATATAAATTGGCATGCCCAAACAAGCATACAACTGGCATTATATGCCGTCGCCCTCATCATACTGTCGTATTTCACATTTTTGAGGTTTTTGCGCAATTCGCCTACTTACTCAGTTCATCGAGTTCTTGCCGTCCACTAAAGTTTTCAAATGTGAGGATGCCCAATTAATTAGTTATAATTACAGATTTTTGTCACTTTTCCTGAAAATCTCATATCCGAAGTTCACATACTGTCGTTTTTAAAATCGCCATTCATTTACACGTGTTTATATAGCGTTAACACATTGAAAAAACAACGGCGTCTATGCTCTAATTTTTTGCAATATACATTATTTGTGTTTCACATATAGACTTATAACTTTGTAGCCGAATTATGATAATATAATTTCGAGTTTTAAGATGGAATTTATGGTTAATATGGACTTTAAAATGTTTTCTTCAACAGGAAATGTCGCTGTAAGATTTTGAACATTGCGATTTCTCGATAAAAACTTTAATATTGTAACAAATAACACCAGTAATGTGATGTGGGCGACGAATTACTTTAACTCAATAATGTCCTTATGATTACTGATACTTATGTCCCCTCTGACGTGGCGGCTAATGTCCAGAATTAAAAGAAGCGTCGCAGTTCTATGATGATATGTCCTTACAGCGAAGATTCCAAAATGACAGCACGCATTCAGTCGCAATATATCCACAATGTAAAAATCCATGAAATCTTCTTCAAAAATTAAGGTTCTTTTTTTTTTGGCTCAGTCCCTGAAGAATTTTTGTCTAGCATTTCAAGACCACAAAGAATTTCAGCAGTACCTATAAGCCATATTTTTTCCAAAAAACTATCCCGTCCTGTCACAAATGTCAACTTTGTATACCACAAACTAGAATCCCCTTTTATTAAAAAAATTTTCCAAAACTAAAGCTCCTTTGACTTTAAATTAAAACAGGACAAATTAGCTTTCATTGTGATGTTTGAATTCTTTGAATAAGCCTGTTGGCCTTACACCACGAGACTGGTAAAGTGTACGTTTGCTTAACTAGCCACACTGCACTATTGGCGCTCTAGTTTCTATATTCACATTTGGATGACGAGTACACATTTGCCCTTTATACTACACGTGTTGCCCATTAAGTTGGAATAATTTTTTTTTTCAGACCAATCATAAAACGTATTTCTATTTGAAGGCCTGAGTAATCATTATTAGAGTAGGTGAAAGGGGTTACATATGAGTCCCCACTACAAGGTGACTTGAATCCATGCATAGTTTTTGAATTATGTAGACCATGCCTTTGTTTGGAGGCTATAAAAAGCCAGACGGTTGTTTGTTTTTTTTTTCCTTTTTCCCCTGTTCCAAGCCTGTGTGCAACGAGACCCACGTTTTTTGATAGTTGGTTGTTTACTTTTACAACAAAAACTGACAGCCGGTTTCCTAGTGATGCCTCGTCAACTGCATTGTCAATACGCCGAAGAGTAATTTCCACTCCGTCGCGAAGGGACAAACAAGCCAAAGTCGCTGATTTCCCTGCGGGATCGCGCTGCGTACTTCTGTAAAAATCCTCAGACATCACCGAGATGTGGGTCATTTGAGGGCCACGATAATCTCCACGACGACCATGATCGACGACTGCCTAGAGCCTGTGCCGTAGAGCCTGGAAAATGCCAACGAGCCGTCTTCGTCGTTTGTGGAGAAAACACTATGGAATCAACTTTTCCCGCCAAATTGTAAATCAGAGATTGCTTCAAGAGCAAGACGAATGACCAAATGTCCACGCCTAACCATTCACCATGTTGCTCGATTTTGCTGGGCTAGGGAGCACAGAAGATTACAGATCGCACACTGGCGACATGTTGTCTTTATGGACGAGAGCCGCTACATCCTTGACCGTCAAGATGGAAGACAAAGAGTTCGTCGATTACGTGGTGAGAACTTCCGAGATGACTGTATTCAGGAATGGTGGTTGTGACCTCAGTGATGGTATGGGCTGGTATTCATTATGGAGGAAAAACGTCACTGGTGGTGCCAGATGGAAACATGAACGCCGTCGTGTACCTAGACATTCTGGAAAGCCACTGCCTGCCACATGTAAGAAGGATTTATGCAAACATTTTCGGCTGCAGGACGACAACGCCACGCCGCACAGGGCCGCTGTAGTGAGAAAATGTCTTGAGGCAGAGGGGTGGAGCAGATACCATGACCTGTTTGCTCCCCAGATATGAACCCTATCGAGCATGCCTGGGATGCCTTAGGCTAAGTCATCAATGACAGGGACAATCTTTCTCAAACTCTACAGGAGTTAGCTCAGGCTCTGACCGATGAGTGGGACGCTCTGCCCATTAACATCATAAACAACCTTGTGGATATTATACCGCGACGTCTTGACGCATTGATTCATGGCAGGGGTGGCTATACTTTATATTCGTGACTGATTGACATTTAAAACACTACTATTGAACATTTCGATGCATGAAATCACCCAAAAAATGCGTTATCTGTAAAACTGACTGATGTGAAAAAATTGTAACAAAATCATTAAATCTGCTGTTCAAATACCCGATTTTCCTTTAAGGCTATAGGACACACTTCGTAAAGGGCTAACTGCGGGATACGTTCAAGGGTGTTCTGTTCGATAGAGACTGATCAATCAAGTAGTGTGACCATAAACACTCTAAATATCATAAATAACTCACACTGTAAAAAATCATTCCATAAAAATTGGTAAAAATATTTTTTTCCAATTTTATGGGCAACAGTGTATAAACGAAAGCATTTGCATTAGTAAGCCTTTAACATAAAATGCGGTATAACTTTCAGTCAGATTTCAAAAGGTATGAGACAATTGTAGTATATAATTCTGAGAAGACTGAGAAAGCTGAGGAAGTAGTCGGCTCCACTGTTTCTACGAGCTCTCAAAAACTCATTACCGCCCTGTTAAAGAAGTCTGTTAGATAAATATCGAAATGAATCGACCTTTAAATAATTTGACGGTATCAGATATGCCAAATGAAATGGTGATTTATTTGTTTTCTCAAAATCTATTGAGACAACTAGAAGATGCATATTCGCTTATCGGTTGCAACTGATCTGTATTATAAAATTGTATTAAAACATATAGAAAGAGACTGGCAGATAGGTAGTAGACAGACAATCAAACATAGAGATCGGCAGACAATCAAAAATACAGAAAGACAAAAGCAATTTCACATATTTTAGGTCATACACTAGATTAAAGAAATACCACAATCTGTTGAATAAAATCTTTGTTAAAGTTGAGTAAACCTTTTCTATGGTTCCGAAATGTTTTATTGAACTCAACCACTCGCCTTTCACCAATGCGGCCCGGGTTTGATTCCCTGCGGAGACAGTGTCGTATGTAAATTTGGTTTCCCATCCATACCCGTCCTCGCAGGTTTCTCCAAGAACTTCAGTTTCCTCCTGCATCTAAAATCGGACTTCTTTCCATAAAGTCTTCCTTGTCGTTCTGGATTTACTCGATGTCTTGTAGCAGTACAAGGCGCTCCACGGCGGCGCCTGAGCACTTCTACCGGAAGTGGCCAAGTTTTGATATCATAAGAAAGCTACTATTTTTCTCATTTACCCTGTGAAATCTTAGGGCTAAATAATGTTTGGTTTGGAAATTATGGGCAAAAATGTGCCTCATTTTTGTCGACCAATATAACTTTTAATCTCTGGGGCTTACAAAATCACTTTTTAGCTCTCACATAAAAACGGATTGAAGTACTTTACAGATGGGGTTTTGGGTGAAGGCCATTCTATCAAACTATACTTAAATAGGGTCATCCCCCTTTAATAATATTCCAAAACAATACTTCTTAATATTTGTTTGTAGAGGAAGATAAAGTGATTGTTACGTTCCTTTACAACATCAGCCATGTCAGTCATTCTTTAACCAAACATGGTTAAAGAATGGTTAAAGAATGACTGACATGGCTGATGTTGTAAAAGAACGTAACATGGGAAACATTAAATGTTTGACATATTTTGTTAATGTCACAAATTTCCGGCGGGCATAGCAGGTAAGTACCATGAAAGGTAACCCCATGAAGCGCATGGACGGATTTTATCCGGATCGATAAAAACGATTATCAACATTTTGCTCAGCTATATTTAAAAACAAATATAAAAAAAAAAAAAAAAAAAATGACTAAAATAACGATAAACTAGATATTTTTGAAACATTTACGATATATGAAGGTCATTTAAAACGTTCTGTCCCCACCATCAAAATCTTCAAAAAAGCTTCTGATTCCCTAGCGACACAATGAATTCCCTTCGAGTATTTTGAGATCACTCTGTTGTGATCACTCTGTCCCCTCGCTTTATCCATCATAATGTAGATTTTGGAATCAGAAGAAAGTTCATAATTGTTCTCATTAACTCAGTGAAATTTAAGGCCAAGGAAATGTTTCTTTTTGATGTTATGAGTAAAAACGTCTGCAAATGTAGTCGACCACATTAATTAACATATATAGTGTCCGATGGGCTAATCTATTAAAACATATTTGCTTCTACTATCCAAACAGCTTTACCAATTTAACTCAAACTTTGTAATACGATGTTTTGGTAATATACTTTCAGATGACGGAGATTTATCATATCAAAAATCGGACCATGATCGGGTCACCCACCTTTAAAAGGAGATTCAAGTATATAATCGTGGACAAAATTGGGAGCTGGCACTTATCATAACGAAGTTATCAGTCCGGAGGCGAACTTTACTCAAGACTTCTGGATTGTTCTGCTCAGCATTTTGCGTCATCATTCGCGATTGCTTCGGAATATTCGCGTATACCTAAATAACAAATAGTCATTGTTATCATCATCATTATCGTCCTCTTCGTCATGAATATTAAACTGACCTGGCGAGATAAAAACAAAAGTGTATAGCCCTTAAAAATTAAAACGTTCTTTAGCAATGTCTGCCAAATGCCCCAAGTATTAATTTACTCTGTTACACATTTCGCCGCCAGTCTTTACACTTGCTCTTTAAGTGGTGGCGATAAAGTGACAATTTATGTAGCCCGCACAGTATCTTGGGAAATCACTCTTTTGTAATTTATCTGCGACTTTAAAAGAATAGTCATTTTGGAAAATAAGAATAAAATTAAACATACACACACACAAACAAATCAGTATGCCTTTCGTATCAGTTTATCTTTGATGGTTCTATTCGTTGTTGTTACTTATCTGGGTATCCGTTTAGGTACATTTCATCATGAGTCTCTCCCGGTTGATGCCTGTCTGGAAAATTACGAAATAAAATGAAAATTAGTGGAAGGTTTTGCCATTTGCCCCTCAAAATGATTGCTCTTTGTCGAAAAGTCCAGTCTTTACGTCAAATGGGCGAATCATTTATTTACTTTGCAAATATAATAATTTATTTTACCATTGTATTGTTGACAGCCTTACAATGGCAATCGAATGAAGTAAAAAAATTAATCGTAAGATTTAAATCTTACGATATACACTTTAACGCTGAAGTGACCAAGAGGGGGTCCTATGGCCCTCAAAATTTGATTTCGCGCTGACCGCTTTACGCATGAGATTTTGTCGTCGTTTCTTTTAATTGTCGGACTTTTAAATGCGCTTCTTTTCATACCAAAAAAGTAAAATCGCCCCCTCCCCCGGCACTAACGGAAGCCGGCTGAGAATATTTTTAAAAATCAAAGAACCGTAGCAATTTTTGCCGATATATACTGCACACATACATGTAAGTAAACAATTATTAGTAACATTAAAAATAATTAACCCTTTATGTGCTGATAACATAATTTCAATTACAATTGCTAAACTGTTACTGTACAAACTACATGGGAATATGACGTGTATTTTGCAACACCCGTTAAAAATACAGGATTGCCTAAACTGCAAGGTTTGTGTTAAATATGTGTAATTTGGGTTCTTCTAGAGTAGATATCAATAATAATATCAGGTTTTTATATAGCGCTTTATCATTATTATTACGCCGCCATTAGGAAATCGCCACAATCTTTTCGCTTCATCTAGATAGCTGCCGGCCAAGCGCACATCCCTATAAGCACTTAGATTGTAATATCACCCATAACATTACAGCTCCCCAGATTCACTTGGGTCGGCGAGGCAATCCAGATTAAGTATCTTGCCCAGGGACACAAACGCGTTGGCAACGGCGGGGCTCGAACTCACGCTCTAATGATCACGAGTCCTGCCTTTTTCCACTGGACCACACGCGCCCTCAACTTAAAATAAGTTTCAAAAAGTTTGATGTAAGCGCAGGGCTCATTGGAATTTTCCCTCTTTTGCCCAATTTTTGCGTGTTTTGAAAAAAATGTTTTGCCCCTAATTTGCAGCCCAAATAATAAATTTAATGTTTCATTGCTAGTTTTCATCACAATATGCCTTGAGAGAAATTAGGGATACTACAATTTTCTTCTTATGTTAATCGCTACGACTTTGACGTTTACAAAGTTGCTATTTTACAGAAAACAAGCCTTAAAGTGACAAGATGAGATTTTTTGAAGGATACGAATTTCTCTCAAATTGCACTGGATCGGATGTAGACCACCTACCGAGAACGTTTCGAAGGTTTATCGGAGAAGTGCAAACGAAAACCGCAAAGCTTGTTTTGAACTTGAGCTGATTTCGTAATCGTCCCTATAAAAAAAAACATACTTTGATTTTCTGTCGTGCACGACAGAAAATACTAACTCATCATCTTATTACATAAAGACGGCGTATTGGCTTATTCACTTCATGTATGGTCTAATACGTTGGTAAGCATTCCAAATATGCAAAAACCCGGGTTAAAAAAAAAAAACCGGGGCTCCTTTCATGAAATGTCCTCATGTCTCTTTAAATCGGACTTGAAATGGAGCTTATACGCCTGTCCAATCACGCCGCGCCGTACGATTATTTTGCTGCGTCAAATTACTTCAGGTGCGAAAACGGTCGCCTAATTCTGTCAAGACTTGCTGATGTGACACTTGTGGTTATTTAAAATGCCGGAAGAATAATCCTTAAATACATATTGTGCGAAATTGGTTTTGGCTAACCTTTAATGAGACGTAATGTAAATAATTAATAACTATATTTTATTGGACATCTTAAACATTATGGCCAATAAAGTAACAACCATTGATCGAGGTTGAACCATGTTTTTAAACCATTCTAATTCTAACGAGACTTTCTATTCCTCCAAAATTAATCAATTCCAGTGGGTAATTCTTTTGGCTTGTTAACACAGTTTTATGATTGTGCAATGCAGTTCAGCCGAGCTACTTTCCCCGCAACAATTTATTGTTGGTTTCTCCATAATGTGTGACAAAATCAATACTGTATTTGTTCATCACAAGCATTTCAACTACAGAATGTGCCAAAAAGTGCAACATTCAGATATTAATTTTTTATAAGGTAAAAAGCACTTTCAAGAAAACGCAATAATCTGTAGAACAGTTTATTAGCTACATAAAACTTTTCCCCGATCAATTTGGACACTTTTAAAGGAAACTAAAGCAAAATTACGAAAGCATGTCAAAATCACGTTAGGCTACTCCCACTCTCTGTGTTGGGAAGTTGTTCAGGGTAATAAGCAGGGGTAAAGCTGTTGAAACCTATTGGACGGTTGACAAAACATTTGCAGTAGGCCACCCTTCTTGGAAGATCATTTGCAAGGAGTGCCTTCCTCTGTTGGATGTGGTACAGATGCCAGCCCAAATCAATTCTACGGTTAAAAAAGGAATGGAGTCAAGTGTAGTGTATTTCTTCATGTGCCATTCTAATGTTGTTGGTGTTTGCCCGAGTTCTTGCTGTTCTTTGTCTTTCATTCTTGCCTCTTTTTCTATTTAAGTTCATTCCATGTCTCTGATATTTGTCAAGTTTCCTTTCATTGTATTCTTGTTTGGTAAGCGGCTATTAGGAAATTACTGCGAACACAAACGAATGGTTTCTGGCTTCTGGTCTGAATGAAAGTTGTCAACTTAATTACACGCTCTTCGGTGGAGAATTATGGCTGTTGATGGTTACCAGGCTGAGGACCAGCCATCTTGAAGTAATGCTTAATGTGTAACGATTTAACTTTATTCATTCAAATGTTAATCTGTTCACACTTCTTTGAAAGTTTTGGACCAAATCCAATGCCTTTTCAATATATGTTCGCTACTTACCAAGATTAAACATATCCAGGTGAAAGTGGTCCAACTAAAATTTACACCTTTTCCCTTAATTGAGTGTACCTCTGGATCTCGGGACCCAAATGGGATGTTGTAAACGGGATTTGATAGAGGAATAATTAGGCCTTCATTACACTAGTCTCTCTGGAGAAAGATATGAACTTGTTCATCTTGAGGACTATGTAGATCCTTCTCAAGAGAAGAGTATATATATATATATATAGTCTTTGTAGACTTCTCAATGGCTTTTGATAGTGTGAACCGGTAGCCAATGATGTACAATCTGCTTAATTGTGGTACCCCTGATGGTCCCACCGAAGAATTCACTACCACGGCACTAATAATTCAAGGTGGCACACTTGCAAAAACACGGACTATGAAGAAAGAGTTCCAAGACCGGTACAATGACACTTATACTAATCTACTCATGTAATTTCGAAACATCTACTCGAAGAAACAGACTACCAAACGTCACTTCTATGGTGATACACATTCTATCTCTGCAATTGTGGCGCAGAGGACAGCAGTTTGCTGGATAGTGCTTTGAATTTCTATTGTTCGCCCGCACCTCCAGGTTAAGTAGATATTCCGGGCTTGGGCCTTAACAACAGAGCTATAACGACAGCATGATCGATAATAAAGGCAAGTCTTGATAAGGACCAAGTTCTTGGGCTACTGATGCCCCCCTCCCGGGCACTCACCTATGAAATGGATATGAGTATACGGCTGGCGCTTCCAAACCCAGGGGCAAATAGGAGGTTTTCGTTTTCGAGTGACACATTTGCAAAATGTTTCCCAAAATGAAATCTTCGAAGTGAGATTTTTGCAAAATTTTCTAAACAATGGAGGTCTTTAGGTGAAAACTTTCAGAATTTCTCCAAAAATAGGAGTCTTTGCGTGAAAGTGGTAAAATGTTCAATTTATTCAAGCTCTGCATATTATATTAAATGATTGTTATGGCAAATATATGTAATGCGTGTCATGAAAAAAGGTAATTTTTTTTTCTAAAATAGTATGCAGCTCTTTTGAATAACTTAACATATACGATATGGGATGATTCTGATTGGCATTGTTTTAATTGAATGTGGGATCGCTTCTTTGATAGTGCTTTTAAAACAACCGCGATATTTATAAACCATTGACCACACCGATTATACTTAAATCTACCCACCTTAATAAGAAATATGTAGTATAGCCATCTAAAAGAAGAGATCCATAGTCTTTGTTGCTGATGATTATGAAGATAAGTTCAAGTTAGAATTATTTTGTTTTGCCACTGCCAATAAATACAACCGATTGCTTAGTTTGAAATTTAATCCGATTGTTTTTGAAGATAACGTCCATGATAGAGTTAATGATTCTTCACGATGACGTTATTACAAGGTTATTTTACACTAGATTCCAGTTGATAGTGGAATAGCCTCTACTTTTTTGTAGGTGGAAGTATGAATTGAGGGGATTAGTATATACAAACTTTAGTGTATTTGTGGTATGATGTGCGCTATAGCCATGATAGCCAACCCTGAGCGGTTGAGCCATTCACAGTCCTAATCAATAGTCAAAGCATAAACCCTAGAATGTTCAAAGAAAGCGCAAAACTAAATGCAGGAATAGTTTCAGTGAAAGCTTATTTATGAATAGTGAAGATAAAAGTTCTGCATTGTTACACACAAGTGACTGAAGCCTTCTAAAATTTATGATATGTTGTTGTAGGCAATGTTTAAAGCCAATTCTGGGGTAGACACACTATGCATCACATATGATAAAAATACAAAGTATTGACTGAACGAACAACGTAACTTTATTGTAGTTGGCCAGTTTCTTTCAATCCGATTCCGTTTGTATTGCGAGGAAGAAATCGAAGATTTTCTGGGTATTTCTGTCCCCTATTTTGAGTAATGGACGAAGTCCAAACTCCGCCTATAACTCTACCATCAATTGGAATCTACTATAATATTGATCTGTCACAGTATAATAAACACAGCAATGGTTTAACATTGTTGATACTTTCCTTGATACTTTCCTTGATAACATTCCTTGATACTTTTCAGAACAACAGCATGCAACATCTTGTTGACCGACTAAACATAATTACTCTAATCTTTTACAAATGAAAAAAGTAATCGCCGCTTTTGGGTGAAAAAACCGGCCCGACCCAAACTTCCATGCCTCCCTCACTTGAATACTAAGAATTGTATTTTCCAATTAAGCCGTACTGTGCTATCAGTGATCCATCCGAAAGAGTCAAAATATTTGAAATTAGTAGGAATTTTTTTCAACTGAAAAATAGCCAGAAAAGGAAGAAAACAGCAGTGTTCAAAGATATGAATCTCCATTCAATTACGTGATGTAGTAAGTGCCCGTACGAACAGTAATTACTAAAATATCCGACTTTGTCCTTATTAGCTAGGTTGCTTTTGTTCTTATCATATGCAGGGTATGTTAGGGTACCTATACTTATTAAAAATATGCAAAAATCTGATTTTTGAATTTCTGATTTAGCAAGTCACTGATAGTGCTTTTAAAACAACTGAGCGGTATATTTCACAAACCATGGATCATACCGATTATTCTTAAATCTATTCACCTTAATTAGAAACATGTCGTATATCCATTTAAATAAAAAAGGTTCATTACTTACCGCAAAAGGTTGACTACAATATTTACAAATACATTACATTGTTACACAATTCACAAAAAAATAGAGAACTCCAAGCAGACATCGAATGTCATCCATAATATCATTGGTCGAACAAATAAAGTACCGTCAGTTTTCTATAATGACACTAACTCAGTGATTACCAATCCTCGCAAAAGTAGACCATTTTAACGAATACTTAACTTTGCCTATATTGGTCCTAATCTAGCCGGTAATATTCATCGATATCATGATGGTTTTCGACATTTTCTCAACAATTCACCTTCACCAAATAATTCCCTATTTTCTTTTCTCCATCGCTGAATATAAATCCCTAAAATCTGGCACCAATATGGCCCTGGTGATGATGTTAAACCCGACATTATAAAATACGTACTTACAATAATGGCCCTCCATTTGCCTACGTATTTGGTTTATCTTTAAGTACTGGCTGTGTCCCAACCAAACTAACAATTGCAAAGGTTAGTCATTTTTTTTTAAAAAGTGATTGACATTTTATCTTAGAGATTATCGTCCTACTTCATTTTTTCCTGTGTTTGAAAAATCTTAACGTGTTATTCACAAATGATTGTGTGCATTCATTTCTCGTTATAACCGCTTACATAATTCCCATTTCGGTTTTCGTACAAATCGAGCTTCTTACATTACTTCTTGTTTTCCTTTTTTTTTTTCTCAAAGAGGAGAAAAAAAAACATTTATTCACTATAGCCATTCAAAGAACATACAGGTTACAATGAAAATACTGCAATAGACATAGATGTACGAGACACAGGTGATATGAATACTCGCTGGGGTATATTTAATCTTACATTACTTCTATGAAAATGTATGATATATACTTTCGTTAAATTCAGACAATAAAGGTGATGTGTATTCCTGGACTTTTCTTAAAAGCTTAATCATTATGTGATTCGTAGCGTCGCCTTTTAGTGGTTTAGGAACTATCTCACCGACAGTTCGTTATATGATAATCGTGGCAAATCACTTCTCTTACAAACCTGTTTTTGAGTTTTACCAGGCTCAACTTATGCCCAATATTTTATGTGAAAACGATATTACTTATTCTTCCTTTATTATATATGCCGTTTGATGCAAACCTTTTTGCTTCTTATAAAACCCTGTCCTAGCGCAGTAACACTTAAAGATTCCCCAAAAGAGTCAAAATCTTTGAAATTTGCAGGAACAACAATGAATTTTCCCTTATATCCAGACGATAAGCCCGAACTCATTTATACAGCACTCTTGGCCTTCTCTTATGATCCCTCAAAGGTGATATAAGTTTCATTTGAAAATTCCCTCGGAAAAGTGGTTTTCTTATGGGGGTTCCATGGATCCCCTTAAAACTATGAGTTTTGCACTGAACTATAAAATATTCGTCCAAAATTCTTTTTATAACAAAATCACAAAACACAGGGTTTCGTACAGAAACACAAAGCCCTGGGTTTCGTACAGAAACGCAAACCCCTGGGTTTTGTGTCTCTACGAAACCCCATGCTTTGTGCCTCTGTACGAAACCTTGGGTTTGCACCTTGGGTTTTCATACGAAACCTTGGGTTGTGAAACTACAAACCCAAGGTTTTTTGACGTCACAAAACTAGACATAATATGTTTTATCTCCATATGTATTGTTGGAAAAAAAGAGTGTCCAAACTGTCTTATATAGTCGACATATAATTACACTATAAACAAAACCTAAGAAGAAGGGAGTCAGCAAATTTGAACCATAATGAATATGTAGACCCTCTACCACAAACCACTCATGAAAATATGGCTTAAAAAATCACAGTGTTTCTAGACCATCTTGTATGAGAGAGTGAAAAATCACTAATTTACATGAAAATATTGGTGTCTTGAAATACACCAATCTCAATGTTTATGTATGAGAGTGAAAAACGCTTAAAGGAAAACCACTAAAAGTTTATGAGAATCTTAATAGTAGTCTATTAAGTATATGACTTTCACAAAACTTCTGTAGGTGTTATAGTTTGTTCAAAAATGTTCTTATTTTTTATGATTTTTCCTTGTTTTTGGCCAAAAATGTGTAAATTTAGGGAAACCACGGCTGACTTGGTCAGCAGTTTGAAATTTTTTTGATGACTTGACTGGAGAGGAGAGATGTGGGCCCATCTTATAAGAAAATAAAATCATTGTGCTTTGACATCTATAATATAGAAACACCACATTGTATATTGGTGTTTTTAACCTAAGATTCATTCAGTGTTAGAAGTGACATTGTAAGATGTGCACATTGAGTAAATACTTCTGAGTTCTTGGAAGAAGAACAGTTGATAATTGGGTCAAATTTATTAAAGCGACCTCTAGAATTGTCTAAATGTTTAAATATGTGTTAAGAATTCAGTGTTTCTAGAATATATTTTACAAGATTTAACAGAAATTGATCAATTTCCATTGAAGTATGCATGAAACGCACTATACTTGGTTGACATGAATGAAACATACTGCAAGTTAAAACATGTCAGATCCCCCTGCCGATGAGCAAGTATGCAAATGAGCTCATTAATATGCACATATAGTAATGACATGGTGCATAAGTATTATTTGTATGCACCGTTACCCACATACCAAGTTTCATCAAATGTTGACATTTAGATCTGGTAGAAGTGCACATTGTTAGTAATAGACCAATCAGAGCAAATATGCATTTAAACTCATTAATATGCACAAATAATGATGACATTGCGTGGATATTGCATCCACAACTATCTACATACCAACTTTCATTATCTGCGGATATTGGGATCTCGTATTAGTTCACCTTTTTAGAAAAGAGTCAATTAGAGCAAATATGCAGATGAGCTCATTGATATGCATAAATAATGATGACACAGTGCAAGGGTATTATTGCATTCACCACTACCCACATACCATGTTTCGTCTTTTTCTAGAACATATTTTCAAATCGCCTACCCACATACCATGTTTCGTCTTTTTCAAATCGCCAGCTATAGCTGGCAGGACCAATTAGCAATCCGTTGTGCGTGTGTATGTGTGGATGTATGTATGTGTGTGTGGATGTATGTGTGTGTCACTAAATGGGATTCCTCATATGTTGAAGAGGTCGAAGGTCATGTTGAAAGGTCAAAGGTCATGTGAGGTCAAGATGAAAATGGGCTAAAATGTAAAATTGACCTAAATTGAAAACTTGAAGTTCAATTGGAACCAAACTTGTGTCATAGGTGCATCATGCGATCCCTCATATTATGTTGATGAGGTCAAAGGTCATGTGCCAGGGTCAAAGGTCATGGGGCGGCCCCCAACTAATATTCTTTGAATATAGCGAGCGCGAAAGCCGAGAACCGCGAAATTCTAGTTGGTAATGAGACAATCAGAGCAAATATGCAAATAAGCTCACAAATAATAATGACACAATGAATGGGTATACGTGCATGCACCGCTATCCACATACCAAGTTTCGTCAAATTTGGAGACTTGGATCTGGTAGAAGTACACTTTATTAATAATGAGCCAATCGGAGCAAATATGCAAACAATGAGTTAACTATTATGTACAAATAATGATGACACAGTGCGTGGGGGTATTACTTGCATCCACCACTACCCGCATACCAAGTTTCGCCATATTTAGATATTGGGATCTGGTAGAAGTTTACCTTTTTAGTTATTAACCTGGTTTGAAATGCAGTGAGAAGGTTAGGAGAGACTTTGCACAGCATTCCTGGGAAATAACAGTGGAAAACTTGGGAAGAGAGGGAGAGTTAGAGTTTACACAGATTTTCAGGGGAATAAGAGCGAAAAAGTCGGAAATATACAGAGTATGACCTTTGCTTTTGGCATACACACTTGGACCTGTCTGTCACAGTGCAAGTAGGGGTATATACAACGGTCATATGGTGCAAGTGTTGTCATCTAGATTAGATCAGGGGTCTGACGGTTGCAGGTGGAGATAGATGGACAGACGCCGACGACAGAGAGATAAAAAATTAAGGTGTTTTAACAACTTAGAGTATGGGCAAGATAGAATTCGTGTGTGGCGTTCTTTTGAAATTGAGAAGTTGTTCCCATACCAGAGTCCTTATGGTAATTAAAAGCAGCACAAAGGTCTCTCTCTAGTGAGTGAGCTTGGAAAGCAACGTGAAGAAAAAAAATCGCAAAATCTAAACCGGCCATGCCATCTTCTTCTGGACTGTTGTTCCCGTGCAGTGAACCTGGATTCATCAGAATATTTGAAGACGATAACGCACTGGAGAAACATTTAGACACAGGGAAACATGAACTGCATGTAGAGTAAGCTTATGACAGAATAAAGAAAGACTTGGGGGAAAAAACTTCATCTGCTCTAACATGCACGCACGTCATGTCATGCACGCACTTTTCCTTAGCTGACCCTGCAAATAAAGTTGAAAGTGCTCCAGATAAAAAAAAAAAAAAAAAAAAAAAAAGGCCAGGAAATGCAAATGCGTGGCCTAAAAAAATATAATTAAAATATCGCGGTCCTCAGACTGTTAGTGTTGCCTGCCGTCGCAGTTTGTAATGATAGACCTTATATTATCTTTGACCTTGACATGTGACCTTTGATTCCAATAGAATTTCAACTTTTCAATTCAGGTCAAATTTCAGCCTATCTTACAATTTGACCTAGTATGACCTTTGACCTTGGTATGTGACCTTTGACCTTGGTATGTGACCTTTGACCTCATCAACAAATGAGGGATCCATCCCACATTGCACCTATGACTTAAGTTTGGTTTAAATCCATTGAAGTATGCGAATATTACAGGCAAATGTTAACCCTTTTTCACAACAACAGACTACTACATCAACAACAGACAACAGACTACAACAACAACAGTGGACAAAGTGATCCCTATGTGTCTTCCTGCCTTAAGGCAGGTGACCAAAAATATGATAGACATTTTGGTGCTTATTTCAAGCTACTACAAGGGATAAAATATGTTATTTTAATCACAATTGAGTGTATGGAAAAATACTGTAGAAACACCATACCATGATGCATGTCCCAACGACGTAAATATATTCTAGCTCAATGTGCATGTCCAACCTCAAGGAAGTGTTTCTAGTATACAAAGGACGGAGCACAATGATTTTATTTCTTTTAAGGTAGGGCCTAGGCTTGATCTTTGTGACCAAGATAAAATTATTTCATGAAACCACTGACCAATCAGAAACAAGGGCAACAAAATTTATCCTTTTTTTGGCTTAAAATCACTTTTTTTAGAAGAAGAAAACACTCACATTTTTGCTAAACTAGAAACACTGCTGAATTGACTTGACATGTTTTATGATGGTGTCCTTGTTGAAAGTTTCTTGGGTGAAAAATAATTCAAAATGTGAATGTGCTGAAAACCTAGGGAGGTTTAAGTAAAACTGTATGTAAATGACATTGTTAAAAATCGGTGATAAACATGCAATTTTTTGATGACCAGATATTAGTATCTAGAAACACTGGGAATTCTTTAGAGCTAGTGAAGAATGGGTTCATCATAGTGATGCTGTGGACCAAAACTGACTTAAATTTGCCGACCCCTTCTTCCGGGTTCTGCATGGTTTTCTCCTATATAAGCTCTTAAAACTCTCAAAAACAATGTGTCATTGTCACAATCCACCCAATTATGGTAAAATAAACACCGTCGTTATGTAATAAGATCATTAGGATGATGATTTATGCACGCTTTTCTATGGAGTTGATTACGATAGCAAGCAAGATCAAAACATTGTTTGGGTTTTCATTTTTATTTGTGTGTCCAACTAACCTTCGAAACGTTCTCGGTAGGTGTTCTACAACGGATCAAACGCAAATTGAGAGAAGTTTATAATATCCTAAAAAAAAACAAAATTTTGACCACTTCCGGTAAAATGTGGGGTCCCTGGGGACGAGGCTATTAATTTTTGGACCATGGACCTTTAATCAACATTTTTATAGTGTATATCAGACTTCAATGTTTCCTGAATCGAACTTGAAGGCACGGGGAATAGCCCACGTATCGAGCTTGAATGTTCACTTATTGCGCTTAAGTACCCAATATATCAGACTTTGCTAGCCCTTATACCAGACTTGGATGTATTGGACATGAATAAGCCATGTGTTGATGGATTAAAAATGTCTATTATCGGACTTCAAGGTCGAAAACCCAATGAATAAAGGCGACTTTAACTCTACCGACTCTGTATCAGAAAATGTTTGTCTATGGTGCAGACTAGACGCATAACCCCCGCAGCCGCGCGCACGTCGCAAGGGCGTAGCCTGCTATACTAGCACGGGGATCCGGTTGTCATTACAGTCCACGGTAGGGTATTTAGCCGCTGACTGTGTTTTCAGTTTGAGGACTTATGGACCCATCTTTTTCACAGTCATGCGGGGACAATTGAATATTAATTATTAAAGAACAATATACAGATGTGAATCTTAAAAAGAATTTAGTATGGGATAACAGCCCAAGTTTTGGAAAAAATAAAGAATTTGATGACGTCACTGCATTGATTGGGTTTTTTTTATTTATTTTTTTTTTGCCTCGGGGGAACCATTCAGGTTAAAAAATGACGTACGTATCCCTACATTGAAAAAACAACCGTGATCGTCATCGTACGTCGGTTTTTGAATCATAGGGAAAAGGTAAATTTTGACTGTTTAGAATTAATAAACCGTGTGTCCTGTGGAAAAAATAATAGCACTCGGCAGAGGGTCATAAGTACAGACCTTGATTTAACATAGTCGGATTTATATATATCGGGTCGCCCGCGAAGAGCAAATGATTACCTGATACCTGACACGTCACCTGGTACCTGACACGTGAACCAAACTATTCATCTCGTACCGTTTAAACTACACTACGGCAAAGCAGCAAAGCATCTTATCTCAGTGTCACAGCGTAAAATCGTCAAGATGTGAGGACATACGGAGTAAAAGACTAGTTTCAATGCATGTGAAGGCGTAGTAAAGACCTTTCGAACAAACAACCTATAGATGAATCTATCGCTCTTCTACCGATCCTGCTTGATAGCTCAGTCGGTGGTTAGACGTGTGCATGTAATACGAAGGTCGCCAGGTTGAATCCGGCAAGCGCACATGGGTTTTTTTTTTTCAAAACACTATCGTGCGCTGCCATTCTCCAGGGAAAGATTATAAATATATATATTTTCAATGAAGTCAATGCATAGTGTGGTACTTTTCAATGAAGTACTTACCAGCATCGGGGTAAGCTATTATCTAAATTGTTTTTCAAAATGTTCAAATTCAAATCAAGGCAAAATAAGTCCTTAGTGATAGCCATGAAACGGTAATAGTAAGCAATGTCATGTCACGCATGAATTTGAAACATTTAACCTTGCATGCATAACATTGGGTTCCGAATTTGACAACCTCAACTTGGTTTACATCCAGATTCAGGTGATGAATTTAGCTGTACTTTTAATGTGGTTTTGTTATTGAATGTACAACAAACTCCAGAAACTTCCCCTGCAAAACAGTAAATCTCTATCAAACATAATACCTGAACATACGGGCCATGGCTACAGAGCTATGCGCTCTTTAGCCATTCGCACCGATACACTCTAATATCCAAAACAGCCTATTATAATTATTAACACCCCAAAACCATGGCACTCCTGGATTCAAAAGAGAGTAACTCCTTTAGGTTTCTTTAATTTTTGGCTTTGAATGTAGAATAACACTTTAATAATTGTGAACATTAATTTATTCAAGACAGCTTAGCCTCGCTTTCCTCCACACAATCAATAACGTAAGGTACTGTTGTCTCTATTAACATGATTAAAACTGTAGAGCCTGCAGTGATTCTGTACGTACGCTCCTTATATAGGGAATACGAAATCCCGAAACTGTATTAGTTGAAATTTTCGACCGTCGTAGTTCCATAGAGTCTTTGCTTAGAGATGCTATGTGAGTTTCTTTCCTTAAGAAAAAGAAATTACCACGCCGGAATTCTTCGGAAGAATTTCCTGCGGGGATCACGTGATTTCTTAGCGTTAAGGGCATGGACCTTTTTTTGTAATATGCCATACTTTGTTTTTGCTCCACAAAATAAACCTAATTTAATTGATATATTGCGAGATAGTTTACACGAGAAAATCTGTCCGGGTTGTCTGTGTTGGCTAGCATTGACACTCTCTAACAAACAAGTTACCTGATGTACGTTATTTAAAATATCCAGGTATGCAGTACTGAAAAAAATCGCAACAAACATAAAAAGGTTAAGGTGAGTGGCCTCTTAAGAAAGGAGAGGGAGAGAAGAAAGGGCGATAGAACGGAGAGAGTGAAAGAGAGGGAAAGTGAAAAAGAGAGGAGGGGATAGGAGATAGAAGAGGGAGGGAATAAAAGAACTAAGCGAATGTGACGAAGAAGAAACACTATGGTTTTGGTTAGATAAAAAGTGCTATAAAACAGAGTTAGGAAGTTTAAGGGAATTCAAAGGAAAAAAACATTGTTGTATCCAAAAGGAGCAAAAATAAAAAAAATGTATAAAAAAAGCATACACGTCTAAAATTACTTATTAGGCAAAATAAAAATAACAGTGTGTCTCAAATCACGTCATTGCTTTTAAAATGTTTTAGCACTTTAATTTGTTAGGTTTTTACTCCTTACTCGCCTGAATTTATTAATTTTCAGTAAAATGTGTGCAAAATTGAAATTAAAAATCCACCATTCGCTACATTTTCGACAAACTAAAGAAAAAAAAGACATTGCATTTCTTTCTTGGTTTGCACGTTTTCTGCTGGGACATTGTTTGTTATTTGGCCTAACAATCTATCTATTTTTTTCAGAATTCTGTATATTATAATCTCATTATCGTTTCGAGTCTCATCATCAGGGAAGCGATCACGTCACAACTAGACTTCCAGACTATAACGATCCTCAATTGCGCTATAATCAGTATCTTTGAGGAGAACCTGGACATACGTTTTGTGCCAGGTATTCAATGGTCCATGTTTAAGTTTCCAGAGCAGATATCAATCAATGTTCAATCAATGTTTGAAAGATAGTAACCTTCATTTGTCGTGGATTTTCAGATCTACTATAGCTTATTGGTGGATTTCCAGGCTTGTTCTTTTCTGACACATATGTTCTGACTTCCATGCACACACACAGTTATTTTAAGTCTTGGACTTGCTATAGTTTGCTACCATTCATGGTGCATACTATTACGTTAGAAATCTGGATGGAGCTCATGTGCCATGTGTGTAAATTTTGGCATTAATCTGTAATCCAAATCTTTTATCTTTCCAAAGCCACATAGCATACTATTACGTTAGAAATCTGGATGGAGCTCATGTGCCATGTGTGTAAATTTTGGCATTAATCTGTAATCCAAATCTTTTATCTTTCCAAAGCCAAAAGAAATTCCTGTGCTTCCCCCAGAGAGCAAGGCTGTAGGCCATCAGCAAAGGCGATACCTGTAATGTCTACTCTCAGATTCTTTTTGACTGTCTTGGTTTTACAATGAAGCCAAGGTCTGTATGGCTTTTCGGATGTGTATGAACAGGAAAAAGGAGAAATGTGTCGCCTTGAAACCACAGCTGCTTGGCATTTCGAAGCCTAGAAGTAATTTACCTCCATCGGGTGAGATGACTATAGCCCTTGTAGTCCCATAAATGCATATACTTCGTGTTCGTCCATCAGTAAGGAAGAGATATGACAAGACAAATGAGTCAAATAATTAATAAGAATCCTCAAAAATATTTGCGATGTCATGACTTGCGTATGGGTGTTTACAATGAGGGAAAGTTGCGAAGCGTTGACCTTACTCTTCTTCTCTCTCTCTCTCTTCTCTCTCCTCTCTCTTCCACGTCCAGGCTCATTTGGAATCAGTGACAAGACAATGTCGAGATGATACTGGATGCAGGGACAGCCTAAAGAGAACTTTCTGAGTGTTGTCCAGCAGGGGTGCCATACCCTACTCAGATTGAATACATGTGATTTAAGAAAGGGTTCGTCAGCATTTGTTTCAGTTGTCACCCATACTGTATCAAATGGGGATACACTCGCGTTACCAACAAACCAAACTGTTGTATGGTCCAAGGGGTCGATGGGTTGGTATCAGTGTCACTGACCTTACTAGTCAATTAGCTCATGATAACCACTAAAACTAAAAATAGGCAAAACCGGATTGTTGGTGAAAAGAAAAAGAACTTACGAAAAAGAGGAAAAAGGAGCTATGAGAGGTAGAGGTCGCCCAAATCCTCACTCTGGAATAATCCACACTTCAGCACACCCACAATAATGCGCATACACAACACCACAAAAACACACGCACATACGCACACGCCGCGCGCGCCGTGCACACACGGAGCGATCATACGCAAGATTTGTTCATGTGCTGTGAAATGTGGAAATTGTATGTTCTCGGGATCGTGAACAATTAAAATTTACATTCAAAGCCCACGTACATGACGCGTATTAAAGGTATATATATGAGATGATATTTGGCAATGTGTGGATGGGGACAATGTTACGTACAATTACAACTAGCCTACTGTATATTCCGTTTTGGAAAACTTTGCAACTTTCTTTTACGATTAGTTTTAGCTTTGAAATCATGAAGTACGTCCTGAGGGAACCATTTTCTCTTACACATGAAATGTTGAGCGACTGAGGGCTTTTAAAGAGACAAACAATTGGAGACATATGATCAGTATTATATTCTTTCTCTCACACATTTCTAATTCTCGAATGTCTTTAATCATTTTGTATACTCTATAATGGAATATCTATTCAGGGACAGGTTCAATTATCTGCTCCCAGCGTTCTATATTAAAGTCGAGTAAATTTGGTTGGCAATTGTAAGGTGGGAAGGTGTATTCTAAGTAATCGGGCGGTTTTGTAAATTCCCTTGTGCCCCAGCTTATTCTAAAACTGGCATACACTATGCAGATTGAAGTTCCGTATTTGAGAACTGTCTGAAAACAGTCGGCGTTTCCAGCTCTAACCGGTCTGTGTGAGTTAATGAAGAATCGAGCTTGTAAGGGACTACGCAATATTTTCCGCGCCTTGATACCCCCACCCCCAAAAAAAAATCTGGCCCTTTAAAGAGTGGCAACGAGAAATTTCACAATATCAGGTGTCCCAGAAAACCCCCGAATGTACTGATTTTGAAGTTTTCATTACAAATATCCCCATCTGAAAGGACTTTAGCTCAAGAAATGTTTCTTAAAGTCAATATATTGTAGAAATTTCTAATTTCGTACTAAAGGAGCAAATACAAATCCAGCCTATTGAAAAATAAACAAATATAAAATCACTTTTCTCTCCTTTAAGAACGATTTCTTTAGTCAAATTACCTAGGTAAGATATTCTGCGTGTCTTATAATATATATGAAATTACTATTTTGACTAATATTGGGGGCCTCAAAATATCTCGTTGCACTTTAACAAATGCAAAATTAAGTGGGCAGTTTTTCAACTCTCCCATTTCCGCTATCGCATATCATGTAGTGTCAGAATACGTCATATCAGGCTGGTTATTCCTCAAAACAAGCGTTATTTACATTTCAGCACATTTATATGTTTAGCTTTTAAAGGTATGTGACCCGATCGATATTTTGGTATCGGAAGAAAGTTCATATTTTTTCTCATCACCGCAGTGAAATGTTAGGCTCAGGAAGTGTTTCCTTTTTAATTTATAGATAAAAGCGTCTCCAAATGTGATATAACACATTTATTAACACACACTGTCCTATGAGATAATTGAGTACACAATTTTGTTTACTATCCCAAACGGCTAGATTGATTTAACTCAAAATTTGTAATCAGATGTTTTTGGTGAGATGCTTCCATGTGATAGAGAAAACATCATATGAAAATCGGACCATTATCGGGTCACCCACACTGTTGAAAATGTTCTTAAAAACGTTGTTTTGACTGTCAGTCGGGACTCGAAACATGCAAGTAACTGTAAAAAAGACTCGAAACGGGAAAATAACTGTAAAGAACGCCGTTTTAACTCTTGTGAGTCCCAGCTGCCAGTCAAAGCGACGTTATTTTTCTGAGCAATTTTAACAGTGCACCTTTGAGTATGCAATATTTTGTTTTCATTCCGGAGGTTATTATCATTGTTTTTATTAATCATTTTACACATTACTGTTGACTAAATTCTCGTTTTCTCTTTACAAATATATCATTCCGAAGCAGTCATATTTAATACCCTTTCTTTTGAATTAATCTGTAATGCATGAAAACGATTGCATTACTACTACTTCATCACTGCTCAAAACAGCAGACAACCACATTATCGGATTACAATTCATCAACTGAACCATGCAAATAGCCACATTAATATCTCATGATCTGTTTAAAACTGCACATAAACTCACGCTGTCCTATATACTGTTAAAATGACCGAAAAACGTCGTTTTAACTGGCAGCTGGGACTCCGTTATTTGCATGTTGCACGTTAATATAACAATTATCACAATTATCCGTCATTGTGGTCTTTTTTATCTATCGAATCGCACCAATAGCGAGATATCCGCTCTAAATCAGAAAATTTAACCTGAACTGGTGTTAGTATCTATTATTAAGCTTTGACCTAAATGACTGTCGTCAGTGGGCCGTAGAATAAAGCGAAGTTTGTCCTACGAATCTCAGAGACTTTTAGCACAGAACGGTGATGCTTTGAAAACAAATCATCAAACTAGCAAGTTCATATGTCTACTTTTTTAAACTTCAGAGAGGTTGCCGTGAAAGGTTGTTTTTATGAATATTAGAAATATTTATCAAAAGTTTTGAAACCTATAAAATCATGAAAATGGTCCATCAAACAACAAAACTGACTGGTACGGCTCGAAAGAGTATCTCGAAGTGCCAAACAAGCTAGCACAAATTTCCCCGGGTAATAATAATAATCTCCCAATTAACTGATTAAGAAGAACATAGATTGAAACATATTAAGGGGAATGCTACTACTCTTTTATTTCCCATTGCTTGATCAACGACTTAACCCAGCACAATAATAAACTTTCAAATATGTAAGGGCACACTGTTTAACATAATTGCATATGCATGGTTAAATAAGTTTACCCGAAAATGAAGACGACTAAACTGTTGTCTTGTTATAATGACGCACTTATCGCTTATAAAATCAGGCGAGGAAACGCTTCGTTGAGGCTGCAATCGGTCACCCAGCGTCGGTCTTTTCTAGGCATTAATATTGATATTAATACAGCAGCCGGTGGCTACGTTATTTAGCTGTTTATGATCGAGCTATCCAATAGGGGGATTAGCTTCTAAGATGATGGCATAATTTGGTATATTGTACCGGCACTGACACATATCTTATAAGTTTATATCTGTATTAACAAGACACACCTGACACAGACCTAACACATCAAGAGGTAAAAGAGAATTCTTCATTGCCTCGCTAAAGCTCCAAACCCGCTGCAGTTGACTTTACAAATTACTACAATAACACGTTCTGCTACTTCGCAGCGTTTGTGCAGGTTGGTATAGCATAAAAACTGTCGTCTGCTTTTTATTTGTGTGGCTTGGTTACAATAATGTGATGGCTGTTTGGCGGGAAGCGGTGTAAAAAGGATTGATTTTTTCGGATCATTCAACAGATTTAGCAGCGTCAGCTATTTTCCACAATTCACAATATGTCTGGGATATTCAGCTTTCGGCTTATTCTTGCTCTTTCCATGGCGTTGGACATATTTGCTGAAGGTAAGCCATATGATATCTCGGTACTTTTGATACTTTGAATCTGTTGATTTAAACTGACAAGTGTAAAAGTTTTGATGTGGCTCAATTTTGCATTTCTATGTAAAGCAACACGTGTATATTTATCAACACGTTTCCATTTTCTAGATTATTTTGCAACTGGTATATGTGATTTCAAATTGTATATTAACTCATGATGATTAGCCTCTCATAACAGGAAGTGTTGACTTTATGCTTGTCGTTTTCCCTACTTGTACTGTTGCAATCAATAAGAAATTCAATATTTGCTTTTCCGTCTTGAAAAATGACATTGCTTCAAAACACGTGAATAGATGAAAAAATCATTTCACTATATATATAACATCTTATGCTACGTTGACAACTTGATGTCTTCGTTTATCTAATGACCATCCGACTCTGACTGTTGTGATAGTATATTAACACAATATCGTCACCATGTTGACATGTTCATGTCTTTTTACACAGCAATGCTACAGAACCTCATCTTGGACTGTTGTGTTTCAAATGTGCTTTTTTATGTTGTAGTAGAGTATTTCTTCCTCAAAATGAAACTTAAAATGCCTGGGCTTATTTGTTGACTTTCAAACGTTTTATGCCAACAAGTGCCTGCAGGTATAGCGTTATAGCGCCCTGGGGGGACCATGTGTATATTTGGTTGTCATGGAAACCAAAATATTATGTAATGTATATGTAAAAAAATCTCTTCAATATTCCTATACTAACTCCGCGAGCTATTAGAACATAATATTTATCACAGAATCCAGTTTCGGTAAAATACCATTAGTAGGAAAATTGGAGAGTATATTATATAGAATGTTCAATATCTGAAATAAAAAACATTAATATTTAATTTTGCTGTAATTCCTAAAATGGGAATAATAATCAAACCTCATACCGTCCTTTATATCGGCCTCATGATATCCTAATTTGATCATTTACATAATTCATCAAAGTCTATGGCAATACTAATCAATTTAAAGGGAAACAATACAGCGTTCACCGACCTATGCGTCGCCTGCCCGTCCGCGTTTTGTGGAACAGGGTTGGTGAGGTCAAAAGGTGACATGAGGTCATCAAGGTCACATGAGGTCACAACAAGTGTGACACTACTCAAGGACCATGGTATCCAAGTGTTATGAACTTTCGTTACATCGTGGAAACACCAGCATTGAGAAATCTCACCGTTGTTGGGCCATGACCTCTAGATGAATTTTTGACCCGCTCTTGAGGGGCTAAAATTATGGGGAATATTCAAGGGGACCATTACTTGCAAGTGCCATGAAATGCTACTTTAGGGTTTTTTATTAAAATGTGTCATCCTAAATTAATTACCATAGACACACACAGACTGCTGCACATCCCTAGGTTCCCCTTTGCAGCGACACAAAAACCTACTACGCCAAGGACGTTACTCCACTTATTAAAGAAATCTTCAGAGGATACATATAAGAGTTTATATAAATTTAAATGACAAGGCGATAATTCAGACAATTTGTGGTGTAAAAAGAATAATCCAATCGAAAAGAAGGACTTAAAACATCAAACATTAACACAGGAGATCATAAATAACGATCATATGCCTTAAAGCATCCATGACTCAAACTCTGTTCTTAGAGAAGTCGAATTATTTATTTTGGTCCTCTTCCCAAATTACTCATAGATCGAATTCACAAACTTCAACGTCGCAACAATGTGCTGTTATTTTCATGGAGACCATTAAATCGTCTTCGTGTAGGAAAGTAATAACAAACAATATATCCTAATCATTATCGAAATTAAGTTATTGAAAATGTAGTTTGTCAATGAATAACAATATTCCAAATTTAAAAAAAATTCAGTATTTTTTTAAATAATAATAACAAATAATTAAATAATATTTTCAAAACCAATTAAAAAACAAAAAAACACGCGTTTTTAACCTAATTTTATCAATTAAAATGAGCAACGAATTTCATTAAAAACCTTTGGAGAAGTGTTGTGAAAAAGAAAAAGAAATACGAAAAGAAGAAAATGAGCTATGAGAGGTAGCGGTCGCCCAAATCCTCATGGCGGAATAACACAATTCAGCCCACCCACCATAATGCGCATACACAAACCAACAAACACACACGCACATACGCACCGCCGCGCGAGCGTGCACGCACACGAGCGAGTCATACGCAAGATTTGTTCAGTGCGTGTAAATGTGAAATGAGTAGGTTCTCGGGATCCGGGGAACAATAAATTGTACATTCAAAGCCCAGTACATTGGACGCGTATTTAAAGGATATAATGAGTTTGATATTTGCAAGTGTGATGGGCAATGTACGTACAATAACTAGCCTACTGTATATTCAGTTTTGGAACAACTTTGCAACTTTCTTTTCGATTAGTTTTAGCTTTTGAATCATGAAGTACGTCCTGAGGGAACCATTTTCTCCTACAAAATGTTGAGAAGGGGACTGGGGATTTTTAAAGAGGACCACAATGGAGACATATGATCATATTATATTATTTCTACTCACACATTGCTAAAATTTCGAATAGTCTTGTCTTTAATCATTTTGTATACTCTCATAATGGAATGCTATCAGGGACCAGGTTCAATTATATTGCTCCCAGCGTTAATATTAAAGTCAAATTTGGTTTGCAATTGTAGGTGGTGAAGGTTATTCTAAAGTAATTGGGGGTAAATTTCCTTGTGCCCAGCTTATCTAAAACTGGCATACACTATGCAGATTGAAGTTCCGTATTTGAGAACTGTCTGAAAACAGTCGGCGTTTCCAGCTCTAACGGTATGTGTGAGTTAATGGAAGAATCCGAAGCTGGTAAGGGGATACGCAATATTTCCGCGCGCCTTGACCCCCCCACCCCCAAAAAAAAATCTCTGCCCTTTATTAAAGGTCCAACGAGAAATTTCACATATCAGCGTGTCCCTAGAAAAACCCGAATGTACTGATTTTAAGTTTTCCATAAAATATCCATCTGAAAGGATTTAGCGAAGAAATGTTTTTACGTACAAAATATTGTGAAATTTAATTTCGCTATAGGCGCAAATACGAAAATCCGCCTATTGAAAAAATAACAAAATTAAATCACTTTTCTCTACATTAAGACATTTCTTTCGTCAATACCTAGGTAAGATATCTATTGAGTGTCTAATCTATATATGAAATTACTATTTTGACATAATATTGGGTGCCTCAAATCTCTCGTGGCACCTTTAAAACCAGGCAAAATTAAGTGGGCAGTTTTCCACTCTCCATTGCCGTATCGCATACATGTAGTGTAGAATACGTCATTCAGCTGGTATTCTCAAAAACAAGCGTTATTACATTTCGCACATTTACTGTTACTTTTAAAGGAGTGACCGATCGATATTTTGGTATCGGAAGAAAGTTCTATTTTTTCTCATCACCGCAGTGGAAATTGTTAGGCTCCGGAATGGTTTCCTTTTAATTTTATAGATAAAAGCGTCTCCAATGTGATATAAACACATTATTAACACACCCCTGTCTATGAGGACAATTGAAGTACACAAATTTTGTTTACATCCCCAAAGGCTAGTGATTTAACTCAACATTTGTAATCAGATGTTTTTGGTGAGATGCTAAATGTCGATAGGAAAACATTCATATGGAAACGGGAACCATTATCGGGTCACCCACCACTGTTAAAAATGTTTTAAAAACGTTGTTTGGACTGTCAGTCGGGACTCGAAACAAGCAGTAACTGTAAAAAGCTCGAAAACGGGAAAATAACTATAAAGAACGCTGTTTTTTTTTAACTCTTGACGGAGTCACAGATGAAGTTCAAAGCGGACGTTATTTTTTCTGAACAATTTTAACAGTGCACCTTTAAGTAGGCAAGTTATTTGTTCATCCGGAGGTTATTATCCTTGTTTATTAATCATTTTACACATACTGTATGTACTAAATTCTCGTTTTTCTTTTTAAAAATATAGCATTCCGAAGCAGCATATTTATACCCTTCTTTGACTTAATCGGATGCATTGAAAACAGGCATTACTACTATTCTATCACTGTCAAACAACAGGACAACCAACATTATCGGATTACAAAATCATCAACTGAAACCCATGCAAATAGGCCAAATAATTCTTCATGATCTGTTTAAAAATGCACATCAACTCACGGCTGTCTATATACTGTACAAATGACCGACAAAAAAAACGGCGTTTTGGAAGGCAAAGCTGCGGACTCCGTTATTTACCCGTTGCACGTTTAATATAACAATTATCAAAATTATACGTAATTGTGGTAGTTTTGATCTATCGAATAGAAACAAATAGCCCACTCTGTACCCTGCAATACTCTAATACTACAGATTCGCCTCTACCACACTTACGAAGCCATGACATATGCAAGTCCCCACAAAACGATGGGAAAAGCAGGAGCAAAAGTAGCGGCCGGCAGGTGGACTCTGCCTTCTCTTTTTTTCTCCCCGTGATGTTTGGGACACTGTACACAAGGAGATATGCGACATAGCTCACAATTTTCTATGTCTGCAACTAATCTTGTTCACTAATCTTGAAATGTGCGGCCAGAATTTTTTGGAGGACCAATGCCCTCTTTTGTATTGGTATAGGCCATCGGGCGTAAAAAGGCTGAAATTTCTTTGGCACGGTCGCAGTAAGGGGAAACTGCCAATACCCCTTCAACAAATCAAAATTTGCTAAAAATTTGGCAATTCCAACTCGATCTATTGCCCAATCATCAATCCGTGGGATAGGAATATGAGTCGTTTTGGAACAGCGGTTGAATTTGCGAAAATCTGTGACAAAACGAAATGACCCATCAGGTTTGGGAACCAGAACATGGGGAACTCCATTCACTATTGCTTTGTTCTACTTTCCATTGTTAACATGTTATTTCACCTTTTCTGACATGCTGCAACTTGATTGGGATTCACCCTAGTGATGGATGTTGTTTTATAGTCGTTAGTCCCCTTACATCAATGTCATGGGTTAGAATGTGTTCACTGGGCACATCGGGGAAATAATGTTTTCCCACTCATGAATTAACTCTTTCAATTCACCTTGTTGACTCGGGGGAGATGACCTAATTCAGTCTAACATTGGCAAGTATGTCAGAATTTTGCAATTTGGAGACACCATAATCATTTCTGTGTTTACAGTGCTGTTTGTTCAGGTTCTGACTCTGTGATTGTCTTCATTTGTACACTCACATCATAGAACTATGGAGACACCATAACACGCAGGCTTTTAAGGTGCTTATCTCTTTCAGTATCCTCTTTTGAGACGATTTATTGAGTAACATAATGTCGAACTTTTAGGTAACTGGTGTTTTGATCCCATGTCAGGGTCTCCCACTGTGTTCTCAATCTTCTATGGTAGACAGAATTTGCTTGGAATAGGATGCCCCTGGACGTTGGTAAAAGTGCCCAAAACCTTATCATCCTGTTTGAATAGATCCTGTTACTGGAATCTTTGTCATACATGTTTCATTTTTGCCGGCTCTGTTTGAGATTTTTGTTTGGCAATTTCTGCTGGCTTTGGAGCTGTGGTCTAAATTTGGACACATAGGTCTAGCAATTCACGGATAGGATTTTCACCAAGCCAACCACCTTTTCTTTCAGTAGTTTCAAATGGTCCCCTAACTTTGTTTCCAAACACCAATAAAGGACCTAAAATCCTAATGACTCTTGTACAGCTCCCTCGGTCGCAAATAACAGGGGGGAATCCTCCTCCCAATCCCTCTCAAATTCAAAAACCAATAGGTTTTGTCATTGTTACAATGTTTGGTGGTAACATTTCTAGGACCCCCGGGATTCTGGGTGGTATTGCGAAGATCTGTACTGGGAAATTCCCAAATGGTCCATCACTTGTTGGAATAAACCTGACATCGAAATTTGATTGTGGTAAATAACTGAACTGAAAACTGAAAACTGATCCTGATCAGAATGTGATTTTGGAAGGCCTACTGGGTGAAAAACTTTGCTTAGAGTTTACAATATTCTGTCCCTAATATTTCCCAAGCGGTATAGTAGCCTCAGGGAATCTGGTGTGAATGCCACTGAATGGTCAGTAAAATGATTTCGACTTGGTTCTTTTGGAAAGTGCGTCCTACGCAATCTATAAGGACCCTACTGTAAGCTCATCAAATGCTGGTTATTGGTTGAAGGGAGCAGTAGGAATTTACTGATTGGGCTTGCCCACCATTTGACATTGTCGTGATTAAGTCTTACAACACTCAGACACATCTTTTCAGAGTGTAGGCCACCAAAAATGACTCCTAAATGACTGTATGTGTATTTCTCACACCTAAGTGTCATGCCATGGGACTATCGTGGGCTCTGCCTCTCACTTCCTATGGTATACCTTTGGCACTCCAATGTGCATGCAAAACCTTCCATTCTTCATTAACAAGTGCATCGGGTGGCCGCCATTTTCTCATGAGGACACACTTTTGCTTTTAGAAACATACAAGAATTTGCTCGGATTCACCCTTTGTTGCGACAATGCCCTCCAACCTAATTTCCTAAGTGCGTGCTGGGTCGTTGTGCTACTCAGTTACCAGCGTCATGGCGCTTAAAGGGTCTCCTTTATATTCCCAACTCTATCGTGTCAGCGGCTGGTTTTCATTGTTTACCAGATGTCATCTTTGTTAGCCCAGGGCTGGATTTTTTCATTTACTCCGGAATATAGTCTCCCGGAAGAGGGAGATGACCTCCAAATTCCGTCTAATTTTGATTGAGAAAGCAAAGTGCCTCTGAAATTTGGACCAAGGCTCAATTCTCGACACTCTTCCTATTTGTATGAGTATTTGATCTCATCACCTGCTATCATTTTCCAGTGTGAAGGCTTTTCTGGTCATTGACATAGTTATGCACATGCTGGGAAAAAATGTCTGTCATTCCATCATCAAATTATACTGTACAGAGGGGCACATGGGAAAATATGGGATCTGGGAGTAATTCCCCCTGCTCCAAATCGATTCCCTAAAAATGGATACCCCTTTTACGGGGGGTGTTTGTCTCAATAACCAAATTGTGACAGTTCCAGGAAAGGCCAAGTCTGATTCAATTCATTTTGTGAAGGAGGACACTAATAATATCCCTACCTATCCCTGAATCAATGCCCCTATTGTTTCCTGTGGAACTAGTCAATGTCAAATGGAAGTCCATCTTCCAATATCATGGACTGCGCGCAACACGTGTCCCGCAAGATTCTAATGGGTTTTGGACTAAACTTCCACCTGAAAGTGACCATCAAATTCCCTCCAAAAACAACAAGGCTTAAAGTCATACCTTACTTTTACTGTGAGCCAATCCCTTTTGTTGTGTGGGGTCTTGTTTTTGAACAGAAGAAGGAACTTGTGACCTCATAGTAACCTGCACAACACTATCGGTTTTGGGTCTTCACTGTTGGCTCTCTCCATTGGGTGGATAGAATGTATATCCCACCACCGTGACTTGATTTGTCCGAATTTTACGGTGATTGCATGTGAACTGTGATTTGGGAGGGTCACACTTCATGTTTTTGCAGTGAGGCACAGTTATGTCTTACGTCCCCTTTGTCCCCCCTGTTGGGAGAAGACCTGACTGGGAATTCCACCTCCTGAGATGCTATCCAGAGGGGGATGCTTTGTGAACCCGACTTATTGTTGTAATTGTTGTACCTAGTATATTCTCGGCTAGACCTACTAGTATGGCTTAATTTGTGGGTCAATCCATAATCGTCGGCCTTTATGGTGCTTACACGCAAAACTGATAATTTTTTTCATCCAGATGGGTTTGAATCTGGATTAGACACTGTTGAACTCTATCAAACTAACCCTCAACTCCCTAAAGTGAGCAAATTTTGCCTCCGACTTCTTTGAGAGAAGGCCACGCCGAATCAAGACATTTAGTTCCTTTACACGGGAAAATTCAACATGGGTCGGGTCCTCCTTTTATGACAAGATCCTGAATTTTTGTCTATATGCCTCTGGTACCAATTAATATGCTTTGAGCCATTGCCTTGACTTAAACCTTGTCATAATCCACTACACTGTCTAATGAATGGCGTATATAGTCTCCGGGCTTTACCAATGAACACTGACTGTAGCAATAGCACACAAGCGTACAAGACTCCTTGGCCTTTCAGCTACTGTGGCAATTTTTCAGGTAAGAACGTTTTGTCTACTTCTTGTTCCGGAAATTTAGGAACCAGGTGAATATCGTCGCCCTCGCATCAAAAACCCAGATTCTTGGAATGGTCTGATGAGCTAGCCTGTTGTTCAATTTTTCTACCTCTAATTGAGCTTCAACAGCTCTTTATGGTTGCAATTCATTTTGCAATTTTCTTTCAATTCTTTTATGTATTTGCATTCCATTCTTTCTGTTTCATTCATTTGCATTTACATTTCGTTTTGTTGCATTTCTTTTGCGATTTGCATTTGGAAGCTTTTCTTTTCTAATTTCAATTTCCTTCTCTTTTGCCTGCAGCCTTTCCTGTTGTTCTGCATTTCCAATTTTTCAATTCTAATTCTTTTTGAATTTCAGCCTCTGGATCTTTCAACTGCTGGCAATCCTTGAGTGCCCTCGTTCTGAACTTGCTCTTCTATCTTTTCACAAATAGAGAGCTAATCCCAAATCATATTGTCCTGGACAAATTTTTTACCAATCAAATTTGTGATAACTGCGTTTTCATGCATTTGGTTTTGCCTCAAGTCCTAATGCTTGGCTGCTTCATTAACTCAGCTTTCTCAGCTCAGTCAAAATTCTATCCCACAGATTTGCCCCCCCAATGAACTCGTTGATTAACACACGACATTGTGATGTACCTCTACAAACACAAATCCCAATATACTAAATTGAACACAATTCACAGTAGTACATGTATACACACAACAATTTTGTAGGCGAAGTGTGCACATGTTTACAAATTATAATACCTTTTTAGGTGTGTAATGAAATTTTGAATCAATAAGACTCAGATTTATTCTTACAAATGCACTTCCCGGACAAGCCCCCAATTCGTTATGACGTTTTGTAGACGTCAAAGTCAGAAGAAATACATTCAAACACAAATAACGAGCCTTGTTGACACAAGTGATATGAATTGATACAATATAACAGATTTTACTGATTTGTAATGGGTTTAAGAATTTGGTATGTCAAAAAAAACAAACAACATACCTATCAAATCACTCACAATTAGTTAGCTATTCTTGTCCCTCAGAATGTCACACGAATGTCCAGACAAGAAGCAGGGTTCTGCAGTCAAACGATGATTGTCCTACAGCGAAGACTCCACAAATGACGATGCAAGTCCGCTTAAAATCATCAGGTAACTTCCATTGGACTCTTCTCAGTCCTGAAAAGATAACTTTTGTCCGGCGGTACTATGTCAGTTCAAGACTGAAAGGTAACATCATTCCCTCGTGCCACTGATACTATATATTCGCAGCCAGTGATATGTCCAAGATCATCACACCCGAGTTCTATATGTCCACATTTTGGAATCTATTTTATTCCCAGCATTTCGGTCTTCAAAAAGACGACAGTAGCCTAATTACAGCATCTCTCTGCTCACATGGAATTGAAAATTAATATATCTGGTAGTCTGTGTGGAGCCCAATAAACATCTACCATTATGTAGATAAAACTAGACTATACCCATACGGTATAGCTGATTTTAGAACTGTGGCCTATGTTCTCTTCGGTCACAAGTATATTTAACCATCACCAGCTAGATCCCCCTTGCTAGCACATGATCATGCATAAAGAACGTAGCACTGTCCAACTAGATGTCACAAAAATTACATCACCTGAATTGATCCATTTCCACATTGATAAACTCTTTATTGGGGAGAATTCCCAATTCAGTATAACATGTTTGATCTTAAGCATAAAACAAGTTGACTCAGTTACTAATTCCCCCCCACATCAGTTGGGAATCCCACTTCCTTATTGTGAAATAACAGGGAACTTGTACAAAAAACTAGGGATATTCCTCTTTCTCTCTTTTTAGTAAACAAGTACTTTTCCCCGTGAGAACTATTTCTTCAGAAGAGAAAAGTTGAGAAAATAAAATCAAATACTATTTTCAATCACAAAAGGGAGGCTATATAACACGTTGTTAATACTTTTGGGAACAAATAATATTAAAAAAAATGAGGTGCGCAAAATTCTGAACCCCTTCTCCCCGGATTTTGCTATTATAGTGCTGTTTTCTCAGAATGTCAAATCCTAAAAAACCTTAAATATTATGTCTAAAACAAATTCCAACATAAAAAAATAATTAAAACTCAATGGCCGCGATTCAAATGGAAGGCTCTTTTTCTGCCTTGCTCAGCGCCCGGATTCGTCGCTTAAGGAAGCCAAGACATCTGACAATCTACGTCTGGTAAGAACAGAGCAAAAATGCATATTTTTGTTTAAAGGTGCAACGGCGAGAGATTTTGAGGCACTCCAATATTTGTCATAATATCTTCATATAGAATTAGACCACTAATAGCTTTCTTACCCTGTTTGGCGACAGCAAGAATGTCTTTAAAGAGAAACACAAAGGGTTTGATTAATAGCTTATTCATATAAAAATGGGCTTAATTTGTATTTGCTCCTATACGAAATTAGAAATTTCACAATTTTTGTACCAAGAAACATTTCTCAGCTTAATCCTTTCAGATGGGGATATTTTTGATGGAAAGCTTTACATCAGGGCAAAAACCAGTACTCTCGATTTTTTAGGGACACCTCATATGCGAAATCTCTCGTTGCACCTTTAAACTTACCACTACTAACATGCATCTTGTATTTGACGAAATAACGTGCGCTGTAAAAATTACAGTGGAGTTCACAATAAAAAGGATCAGAAAAAGACAATACTTGGCCTAATTTAAAAATCAAGCAAAATACTTTTTTGTCCAATTTTCCAGGCCTATTACGACTAAATTTATAAGAGAGGTACCTATTTGAACTTTGAATTATATCAACATTATTATGCATTATTATGGTTTTTCAATAGGTTATTTACAGGAAAAATCCTGTAAATCTTACAGGAAACAATCCCATAAACTACAGCTTTTATCGTTTCCATCAAAATTCACTTTATATTTTACCGTTTAATGCATTATGTTTTACCAAAATTAAAGGTCCATGGTCCGATCGCTAATGACACCAGATTTTACCCGAAGTGGTCAAAATTTTGGTTATCAGAAGAAAGCTACTATTTTTCTCATTTACCCTGTGAGATATTAGGGCTAAAGGATGTTTGTTTTGGATGTTATGAGCGGAAATACGCCCCATTTGGGTTTACCGTCTACCAATATTAGTTTTACATAGTATTCTATGGGCATTACAAAATAATGTTTTAGCTCTTATTTCAAAACGGGATGAAATATCGGCGCGAAACTTTACAGATGGGGTTTTGAGGTGAAGGCCATACTATCAAGATTACAATTTATAGACTTATATGCACCATAAAATTTTCGTTGACATTTGTGGATAGGCCTACTAATAAGTACTAAGTTAGTGTGTTCGTCAGTGGTTTTTATTTTCAACACATTCACAATCTCTGTAATAACTCTGTGTTTTGATTGAATCAATTTTTACAGTATACTGTAATTTTCACAGTAATTATTTGGCAGAATTGTTGTCAGTAAAATACTGCAAAAAATATTATTTTTAGTGTGGCAAAATCGTCTCAGATACAGCTAAACACATTGTACTAATATAAACTTCGACCATACTTCTATAGGCTACCCAGTGTTGATCGAGAGAGGAGATGAATCTCGCAATATCCCATTGATGGATAGGTCACTTTATAAGCTGTCGTACGGTGGTTTTCAGGTACAGCAAACAGAACGCAAATTGGTCTGTTTGGAAGACTTTCATTTGGGGTTTGGGTATGATTTCCAAAAGTGAAAATCTATTGTATCTACAAATTGGAATGTTATTTTTGCTCAATATTTGGTATATGAAAGCGCTTGTGATATAGTATCATAATATGCAAAAAAATAATTTTTCGCTAAAATGGTCGATTGGCCTGTTTGGAAGACTCATGACGATATCTTCGGAACCGAGAGTCGGATTTTAGTCGAAAGGTATTTCAAAGCCAAGACTTCACCGCATACGGCTATTACCATATCTCACTTTTGTAGTGGAAAAAATTCCCCATTAGCAACGGGATAACCCCCCCCCCCCTTAAGCTAGGGAAGCAATTTGCACCACATATTACCTGAATCAAAGTGACTTTTAACTTTGACCAATGCACACACCAAAATTGAGTTTTCACTATTATTACAGTATTACAAACTACTATATGCCGTAAATGGGGTAAAACTATACCTTTTTGAATCCTTGTAACCAGGCAAAAATCATGGTGTACATTTCAACACAATCGGGACATTTTACAATGTTGACCCTGTATAATCATGAAACTCAAGCTGGGGTCCATTAAGGGGGGTTGGCAAGTGCTTCCATCAATTTTATGGATTATCAATGCCTAAAGTGAAAAAAATCACAATTTTATCCGGAAGCTCACACTCCTTCACTACAGTGCCTGGTTTTGTGTGTCACAACTTAGACAAGGCTTAGCCTTTGTAGCTTTGAGTAAGTCTGCCTGCATGCAAGGGTAACACAATTCATTGGCCATGGCAAGGTCATGAAAGTGAATACCGTGCCCCACTATGAGCTACTGTGCAAATTGTGTTGCATTTTACAGTCAGCTTCATGTTATATAACAATAATAATAGTATAGTCCCTGAAGAAGAAATACGTCATACTTCGTGGAAAAAATTGTTATTGAGCTGATTTTTTCACCAGACATGCAGAATACATCATATATAACATATCCAAAATCCCAATGAATCCCCTTTGGGGAAAAAATTTTATCCAAGATGGCCGCCAAAATAGCTGAAATTGCATATAATTAGCTATATCTTGGCTTCTAAGTAGATGTGTTGATGACTTTAGTCTAAATCTAAATTATCCATGTTTTCCTGGTTCACATTGTACAGTTTTGGAAATTTAATCTGAGTAAGTTCAAATAACATAACACCCAAGTCATTCTTTCGAATAGACTAAAGATGAACTAAAATTACTACTATTTGGTAATTAGAACAATCCCTTTTCGGGATTATTGCTTTTAAACAAACCTCCTATATATGCAACAGTTTGACCGAGCTTCCTTGCAGGAGACTGCAAATGAAAGTATATGTCAATGAGAAGATAATTATATGTAATGACAGCAAGTTGGCAGCCATTTTGGTGGGCATTTTGGATTTTTTAGTTAAGGAAAGCATCAATGATTTAGATTTAAACAAAAACTGAATTCTTTGCACCTCAAAACATATTCAAAAACATGAGATATAGCTAATTATATAAAAAGCGGCCATTTTGGATTTTGGCGTGAAGGAAGTCATCAGTGATTTAGATTTGTACTTAATTGGATTCTTTACCCCCCAAAACTATCCAAAACACTAAATCCAAAATCTTACTATAAAAGCTGAAATATAGCTATTTGGCGGCCATCTGGAATAAAATTTTCCCCAAGGGGATTGATTTGGATATGGTGTTGTATGATGCATTCTGCTTATCTGGTGCAAAAAATCAGCTCAATAAAATTTTTCCGGGCCACAACCCCAGGGACAACACTATAATATGGATGGCTATTTCCGGTGATATGAGAATATCAGCATCATCGAGAACATATCGAACTCGACTTCGGGCTCGGCGTATATCTTCATATACCATCAGAGCCATCCCATTTATATAAATAAATTATATTTGATTATATTACTCCAATAAACCTCCCCACATTCTGCTCGTTTGATTATTTTTCAGGCACACAGTAATAATTGAGCCAAGCCGTATCCTACGGGGAACACCCATGGATTTCGTAAGAGGAGGGGATACGGATTTCGGAAATTGGTGGCAGATTTGTTGACGTCGCGTTTTGGCATTTAACAACGATCAGAAAACGGGCATGAAGATCTCAGCGAGGACCGTGGAACAAATGAATAGCTGGACACGGCGGGCAGCATTTCACCAACAGAACTATGAAACGATACACAATCGACTAATTTGGTTTGTACAGGTACCGCAGCTGAATATCGTGATTGGATAGATAAAATAAAAAACAGCATCGTATGCTATGTATGGTATCCTTAACTTACTACTAGCTGCCGGTGCATCGCATTCGGGCATTGGAACAGACTCGTTGGGCTTGTTCGTGCAGCTTTTTCCTTAGGTGTACCATGGGGTGCGATGAAATTATACCATAATGAACATAAATGCAAATAGGTCCTCGATCCGGCTCCCGATACCGTCACCGCTAATTCTGGTTAGCATGTAGTAAGCAGATAGACCAGGGGGTTCTCACTTTTGGTTTGGAGGGATTGGACGTGCCGGGTGTTTGAACCAATACCCCGAAAAAATACCAACATGACAGTTTTTTGCTACCAGTCCTAATGCTGTGTTGGTGGAGGATTTTGGGGCGAAGCCAGAGGCTGAGAGAAAAACTAAAATGTTAAAATTATTTGAGCCATTCTAGCAGAATAGTTATTTGAGTGATTTTCAGAAACCTGATTGACACTGGAAAATCATGTACAACAGAAATGCAACCCTTTTCTATACATTTTGCAAGAAAAAGCGGACCGTTCGTTCAATAGGCCAAAATCGGTGAAACAATGCAACCTTCTCGGCCCCCCCCGCACATCACCGTACCCCCTTTTCCACTAAGATATCCCCCCACCCGGGGGGCAGATAGTAACATATATGTAAAAAAGTGTGCATATCTCTATAAACTCATTGAAATTGGCAAATGTTTAAAATGCAATACTGATTATTTAAAAGGGGGATGGCCCGATTTAAGGTAGAGAAGTTTTCATTTTGAGGATTGGCCTCACGCCAAACCCCCCGTCTGTAAAGTTTCGCGACGATAGTATTTTCAATCAGTTTTGACGAGAGAGCTAAAACTTGATGGATTTGGTAAAGCCCCCTGGACGTACGGTGTTTATTATTTGATTTTAATGTGGTTCGACCCAAATTGGGGCACATTTTCGCTCATAACCTTCCAACCGAACATCACTTGCTCTAAGATTTCACAGGATAAATGGGAAAATAGTAGTTTCTTTTGGACAAAAATGTTGACCACTTCCGGTAAAATCTTGCGGCTTCTGGGCAGGCTATTAGCGATCGGGCCATGTTACTGTCAATCATCTTCAAGGTAATAAAAAAGGTCATTGGGGTATCCATATGTGCATTTACCTTTCCGATGTTGATAAATTAAATAATTGTATGCATTTTAATATCAATTTATCTCGGGACTCGGAAAGGATTTGATGAAGCAAAAACATAACTGAGTTGAGTGAGACGTGCAAGCTTTATGCCGTCCTACCGTGCTTTATTACCACCACGATTAAACTTCAGTGTTTGCACCAAACACACTGATAGGCAGGTTAGAAAACCACGGCCACTTTTCACGAAATTTATCATATCAAATATTCATAACATAAATCATTATAAATCAACAACAAAATACCCGAGGGTAGGCCTAAGCCACACTGGTCTTGTTGGAAGGGTTAACAAATCCACGCCATTTACTTGTATATGAAATTAAGCAACACAACACAATATGCACCCCTGTGCACCAATGGGGGGGGACCAATTTGTAACTCATATTTGTAAAGAAGGAATAGCTCGAAAATCGCCGCACAATTCTTATCTTAACACACTAATGAGATAGATCATAAGTTTTAAATTTGCACGACCAAATTTCCATAGCACACACACACACACACACTACGCAATAGTGCAGGGAGGTCCAATGTAGATTCAGTAAACATTAATAACTGGACCTGTGAACAGATCTAATTTCAAGACGGACGTATGGGGAATGGATGGTGATCCCTTAAACGACCCCTTGAGGTGATTTCAAAACCCCTTCCTTGACCCCTGTAACTTCACCAAAATGTCATTAAATGTATTTGAGTGTTAAAAACTTTACAAGGATTCAATATTATGATTTCAACCAATCCAAGCAGTCAGGGAATTGACCTTTCACCCCTATAACGTGCCCCCTGGCACGGATGGGGTCAACTGTAATGGTCTGTATTTATGATGCCACAAGGGATTTTCCCTGACAAATTTCAGCTCAATCGGAGCTTGTTGTAGATTTTGACCTTGCATTGTACTTTGACCTTTGGGGTCGAGACTATCATAGACTCTTTCTACTATTAATGTAATCACTCTAGTAATAACGGGCTTTAAAATTGACCTTTTAAAAAAAATAAAAAAAATGTCTTATTTTTAACATTTTTGGCAAAGTGACTTTGACCCCTTTAATGACCTTTGATCACAGGTTAAAAAAACCTCGGGTACACAAACCAAAAATGCATTGTTCCATGCAAATAAAAAAATTCTACTATGCGTGTTCTGGAGCACAAATTCTTGCATTATTTACCTTCTAAACCGGAAAGGGACCATTAAATGACTTTGACCTCCAAATAAAAATACCATGAATAAACAGGTAACATGAAAGTATATCTGTAAGTTCAGTCATTGTATTTATGTTTGAGTTTGAGATAAAAATTTTTGAATATTGGAATATTTTGGTTTTTTGACCGGATAGTGACCCTTTATGACCTTTGATCCTGAACTTGTGGACAACCCAAAGGACCCTGGCCTAGTAAAATACATGTCCTTCAATTGGACGTCACTAGTTACGTAATTTGTAAGGACAGCGATTTTTGAATCAGTTCACAATTTTGGCTTTCAAGACCGGAACTGCCCCCTTAATGACCTTGACTCCTTATACCTGAACACCTATATGAAGCAAAGGTCAGTGGTCCTCTGAACCAGTTTGTTGATATCGGAGTCCATCCTGTAGAAGAAGATTAATTTTGACACTTTAAATTAGAATTTGAAGCCTGTGCCCAGGTCAAAGGCAGACAGGGGTCAATGCCATATGACATAAATGGGAAGAGTCAGCGGTCATTTTATGTAAGTCTAGTCAAATACGTCAAATGATGACTGAACTAGACGCAGTTGAAGTGTTGCCAGAAAGAAAGAAAGAAAGAAATAAGAAAGAAAGAAGAACCCATCAAAACCAGAACAAGACGGCTGACGGAAGTTCTTGTAACTATTCACTTGCAACATACCTATTATCTAATGTCGACACAATAAGACTTCAGATGGGAATCTAACCACATCGATAGGAAAAGGGAGTAAACAACCGCAGTCCTTAAGGTTGACTTAAGGTTAACCCAACGAATTTTGAATGAATTTAAAGTTTATATAAATCAAAGGAGGGTATAAAAGGCAAACCAAGTTGCCACTACACATAACAAGAAACAAATGAAAAACTCAACCGCCTTAAGGGAGAGGTGGTGGGATTAAAACAGGCATACACCGAAAAAACATCTTGCATGGACGGCAAATGGAGCGTAATGACCCAACTCGAATAGCGGCGGAAACAATAAACAAGCACCCATATGCATAGCTAGGCAAACACATAGCAACCGGCACAATAACAGGATGCAACAACTGGCAACCAGTCCTTTGCTCGAGATAAATTAATTTATTCTGCTAGACGCTTCGCTGCAGACTAAATTGGCCACTTGTTATACTGAGTTGTCATATTGTTGTATGTATATACTCCTATACAAAAAAAATTCTCCATTTACGCATTTAGTGGGCCTATAGATATAAACTGTTCTACTTATCTTAGCAGTGTGATATGAGACAGTTTTCTCGATTTTTGTACAACATTTCTGAGGTGAATAAAAAAACTACCTAGGGTCTATTTTTGTTCTAAGCAAGGACCTTTATCATACTAAGAAATCATACTAAGATGACATTATTTTGTAAGATCATAACATTGATGCAACGAAATGCAGGAGTATTTTAAAAAATGCACAATTGTTACCACTATATGCTCAACTATTGGTCTTTCTTATGATCGCGAAAAAACTTGTTTTCAGCAATTAATTTCGGGAATGATCAAACTAAAAAAAAAGACAAGATAAAGGTAGTCTCTCCGTGGTCTGTCTGTTAGTCGTAAAACGCCGAATTTATTTTGTATTTACCATACGTGTGTTTTACTGACCGTATATTTACCTTACTTCGTGTTTTGTTTGAAAAAGCGTAGTAAATTGAGAAAGAGTCGTGTCATATTTGTCATTTTAGTATGTTTTAACCCGATTTCCAAGTCCCGGTTCCGATTTTAAATGAACAATAAATGACCCCCGGGATAAATGAGCAAAATGAGTTACCAGTAGATCAAAAGTTCTGCACCATTGTACGTGTTTCGTTCAGTTGGTCTTTATTTGATAATTTTATGTACGTTTTTCGTTTTCAACACTTTGAGCAATATTGTATTACTATACGTGCTATTAATTTTTAAGTCCGTATTTTGAAATACCACGTACGTATGCAATAGATATTAGGGAGGTTGCGAAGAGCCATAAACGTCTAACGCGATCCTCTTCTTACGCCTGCATTGCTATTGCAAATCTTGTCACTGGAGATTTTGAATAGACAGGCGTAAGAATTAGTCCAGGAACTTTAGGTCTGTGTAGCCAGACGGCGGATAAATAGGTAGAAGCTGACAGTCAATCATGAGGTCACGCCAACATGCGTTATTTTCTTGTACACGAGAAGACAATACAATCGCTGTGACCTCAATAGCTAGTCGAAAACTCTCTTGAAAATGTCCTGATTTGAGGTCCAAAAATACCTGAATTCATTATAAAATCATGTATTATTGTTGTGGAATGTCAACTACATATCTAAGTTGGTCTAATATGACGTGAAAGGGTGTTTGGGGGTTAAATTTGGGGGTTCGAATTTTAAGTTTTGAAAAAGCGTGGTCTCTGAAGTTATAGAAATCCCACCAAATTTTAAAGCATCCCAAATCAATGATTGAATTGTGTGCTACAAAAAGGTCTGTGTACGTGTTACTCTATCTCTTTTAAGAAAGCGAAGACCACGGAAAATGTATATGGAATTGAATTTTCATATGCTATAACGTGGGCCTGGCTTCCATCGATTTTGAACTGCAGACGTGTTCAGGGAATGTGGACAATGGCAAGGTCGTTTGCCTATTGTATTTGTGAAAGCCCATGTAAAACAACAATTTTTAGTGTGAACAATAGCGCTTGGGTGACCTGCCGACTAACTGCTGAATTTTTCAGGATAGTTCCTGATGTTGTAAGGAGCAACATATCAAAAGTCCCCAAGAGTCCCCCTTGTGCTAATTGAGGAATATCTTATCGAGGGGTAAGAAAATTAAAGTGGTTCAATTGAGCTAAATCATGGATTATTGTATTCTTCTGGTCAAACTGAGTAAGAAAATGTATAGCTTGTCTAACTTTTGAACTTTACTTTTTGGCATGCAGGCCAAAAAATGTTCAAAGTCATCGTGGGGTAAAATTTTTAAAACAGTACGATTTTAATTAAACTAATTCCAAATTACTGGCACATGTTGTTTGGTCATATTATGGCAAAAAATGCTCATTCACACTATCTTCATCTTCGAAATATTGACCTTATAGGGCAGTGGCTTGTGACCTCCCATAGACCCAGTAGAAACCTGTCATAACGACCCCTATAACTATGCAAGAAAATTACTTGAACTATTTAAATATATCTTTTCAGCTTATACACAATGAGACAAACAATTTGATACACTTTTGGAGAGAATCGGAGCATTCTCAGCCTTTACCCCCAGTGTGACCTTGAACAGATATTTCCATATAGTTAATTATCCATAAATCGCAGATAGGGCAAACTATACCTTTTTTAATCCTTATGACATAACACGAACGTTGGTATACATTTGCACGCAATTGGAACATTTTATAATTTGACCCCTGTACAAATTTTACCCTCTTATTTCTCAAATAGCACACAGGGTATTCTTGTGGACTTTTGATATGTTGCTCCTTACAACATCAGGAAACTATTCTGAAAAATTCAGCCTCTACCTATTTATTTCCGGGTGTTTTTCTATATATCGTGGACTAAATAGGCGTTTGCGTTAGACTTTTACTTATAACAGTCGGAATTTGCCAGACAGAACTTAAATTCAAGGGACCCTCCAGAACACGGGAAAGATTTTTATGGAAGAAGTCTGATTTAGATGCCTCCCCAATTTTACCATGGCCCATCTGTGTATGTCCATTAATGTTTTAACAATAGGCCGTATTTGGGGGGGTTGTGTTACAAGGTCTTGCGACTACAAACCCCCATTGTTAAGTTTTGGTGCACAAATTTAACATCTTTCTGGATGGTCTTTGACTTCTAGTATTTGTAAGATAGTCGAAACAGAATTGTTTCTAGTTTTAATATATATATTATATATAATCATATATATATATCTATATATATATATCGATATTACAATTGATCTACTATCAACACGTGCACCAAAAAAGTGCTCGATACTGCTATGTCTACATTAGAGCATAGTAGTAAAATATACCACTAAGTTTATCGCATTATTTGCTACTCTGAGTTCACGTCCTCATTACGGACGATAATCAGGCAATGTGCAAGTTATTTTGATGACGCTTTCTTTTTGCACGATTGGGCACCCAATTGTTGTTATGACGACACTTGGAGATACTTCACTTCTCCTGTTTATAACACATTGTCCTTTGCGAGTAGGATTTCGATTTTCTCCTCTAAACAGAGGTTACACTGGCCTGATTGCCTTTTGTTAGTGTTGGATCTCCGTATGATGTTCCCATGTGATTGAAAAGTCAGTGTTTTTTTTTCAACTCCCATACTATTAGACAACTCGGTGTTCTTTTTCATACTTTTGTGCGTAGAAAGATTTCTTGTGGTTTGCGTCTCTTTCCTTAAAAGTCCCTCCAGTTTCCAATAGATGACCTGTTTTTTTGTGTGTTGTGTTTGTATTGTTTTGCTTGTTGATACACTTGCGTAGTGGCTTGACATTCCCCCTCAGGGGGCACTCCTCTTTTTTACGTGCATTTAAACACGATTTGTTGGGTTGTTTCTCCTGTGTTTTGTCTTATTACGGGAATTGGTGTGATTAATAATGGTGTGTTCATGTCCCGTGTACCACTATAGCTCATTTGACAGTATCCTTTGAATATTTTGTGAAGTTTGTGCTCCTGGGAAGTGTTTTGGCTACTAGTTTTCAGGAATTTACCCCCGACGTTGTTTTTACGTTTTTGTTGACCGTGGGTGAACCAGTCCTTTCTAGTTGCGTTTAGTTCGCGTTTTTTTTTTGTTTTCTTTTTTGTCCTTTCGCAGTTGATTTTTTTAGAGTATTGTTATGGGTCCGAAAAAACCGCTTGATTTTAAGGCGTCATTAATACCTGGGAGCTTGCTGCCTTGAAAATAGCTTCGCTCGACGATAATGTGCTTATTCTTTTCCTACGATTCGGGGTATGTGTTTTAATATGTGGGTGGGTGGTTGGATTGGGTGTTGATGTACATTGTTTGGTCGGTGGGTTTAGTGTATGGCTTTTGGTGCGCCTGTGGTAAGGTCTAGTGTTGCAACTCCAGGAAATTGACCTCTTTTCAAGTCGTTTGTACAGTTTTATGTTCAACCCCATTGATTTACAGGATTTGTGTTATTTTGCTTCTGATGCGGTCGCCTGGCTACCAGAACTATTTCTCTGGTTGCCATCCCGTCATCTCTGTAGAGACCTATACTGTCAAGGTTGAGTTTTTTTGAAGTTCGTTTAGGAAATTAGTAATTCGAACTAACTCGCACCACTTCGGCAATCCGTCCTGTCTCCCTGGCTACATCCAAATGCCCCACGTGTGTCTTTCTTACCCCATCTTTTACCTTGGGTTGTCGAATTAAGAACAGTTTTCCCTGGAATGCATTAATTGTTTCCATTCTCCAGTTTTGATATATGCGTGAACTGACTGGGGCCCATGTTAAAGCTTTGTTGAGTATTTTTTTCCGTAATCGAGGGGTAGTAGTCCTACAATGTCGACCATAATAAAGCTCAGATTGGTGTTTTTCTCCTTAGATTGTTGAACCATTCTAGGGCAGAGTCCCGTGTTTTTTGCACTGATTTTACCTTAATTTTGGGATGCTTATATATCGGTGTTGATTCTAATCCCAGCATTGGTTTTGCTTACTTTACCCAGCGTCACTTTTGGTTGGGTTGATTAGCCCCTGCATTTCGGGTTCCCTTCAAAGGAAAATCGTCTTTGTTTGTGATCTTCACGTGACGAACTCCCGACTTTCGGTTGTTTCGTCAATTCTATCTGATATCCTGTTTTTCGGAAGATGGTTGGTGAAATTTCAGTGTCTATTTCATGGATTGTTTTTTTTCATCGCCAGTTTGTACTTCTGTGTTATGTTATCGTTGAGGAATCTTGTCGTAGTAGTCTGTGATATTCCCATTTGGTAATACGTTCTTCTTGTTTTGTTGGTCCGCTTTCACAAAGACTTTGGTCGGAGGAGTTTATTTTACTTACATCATTCTTGAGTTAAGACTGGAACTTGTGTCGTTGTCCTGAGAGGTGGTAAAGCGGAATCAAAGAATTCGTTGGAAGGCGTATTTCTACCTCAGTAAAAACAGAGATGCAGAGATAACACAGTGATATAGACGACGAATAGTCAAGGGACACTTTGGTTTCAAATTCCAAGCTTTCACCACCACAAATCGAAGAGATGGCAGTTTGAGAAAGACCTCCCGACTGGTAGAAGTAATTGAATATAGGAACAACGACAAACAAGTTTCCAGTCTCAACTCAAGAATGATGTAAGTAAAATAAACTCCTCCGACAAAGTCTTGTGAAAGCGACAAAAACAAGAACGTTACAACATGGAATTTCCAAGACTACGACAAGACCTCAACATAACAAACCAGAAGTACAAACGGCGAATGAAAAAACCATCAATGAAATATACACTGAATTCACCAACATCTCCGAAAAACTATGCATATTCAGCTAGAAGTTGACAGAACAACCAAAGTCGTGCGTTCGTCACGTTAAAGAATCACAAGACGATTTGCGAAGGGAACCCGAAATGCAGGCTAATCAAACCCACCAAAAGTGAACTGGGTAAAGTAAGCAAAACAATGCTGGATAGAATCAACACCGATATAAGATCCAAAATTAAGGTAAAGTCCAAGGTTGCAAACACGGCCTCTGCCCAAATGGTAATCAACAATCTAAAGGAAAAACACAATCTGACTTTATTATGTTCGACATTGTAGACTACTACCTACCCCCGATTACGGAAAAATACTCAAAGCTTTAACATGGGCCAGTCAGTTCAACGCATATAGTCCAAAACTGGAGAAAGGAACCAATAATGCATTCCAGGAAAACTTTCTTACTCGAACCAAGGTAAAAGATGGGTTAGCAATACACACGTGGGCATTGATGTACCATGGAGCCATGACGGTGCCCCAACACGAAGGGTGCGAGTTATCGAAACTACTATCCTAAACGAACTTCAAATTAAACCAAACTTGACAGTAAGGTCTCTACAGCGATGCCGGGCTGGCAACCATAAATAGTTCTTGTAGCCAGGCCGACCGCAGCAGAAATCAACTTAACACAAATCTTTTAAATCACTGGGGTTGAAATTAAACTTCTAGCAAACTAACTTGAAAATTAGTCATTTCCTTGATGCAACCCTAGACCTGAACCACAGGCACACACAAGCCATACACTAAAAACCGCACGACCACACAATGGTACATCAACACCCAATCCACCCACCCACCCACAATATTAAAACACATACCCGAATCAGTAGGAAAAAGAATACACATTATCGTCGAGCGAAGCTATTTTCAAGGCACGCTCCCAGGTAAATAATGAAGCCTTAAAATCAAGGGTTTTTCGCGGACACATAACCTACTCTAAAAAATCAACTGGAAAGGACAAAAAGAAAAAACGAACTGAAACGTGACATGGTTTAAACCCCCCGTTCAACAAAAACGTAAAAACAAACGTCGGGGGTAAATTCCTTAAACTAGTAGCCAAACCACTTCCCACGGAAGCACAAACTTCACAAAATATCAATAGGATAACTGTCAAAATGAGCTATAGTTGTACACGGAACATGAACAACACCATTAAATCACACAATTCCCGTATAATAGACAACACAACACAGGAGAACAACCCAAAATCGTGGGTAACCGTTACTGCCGTAAAAAAGAGGGTTGCCCCCCCCTGGGGGGGAATGTCATAGCCACTCATAGTGTAACAAAGCACAATACAAACACAACTGACTCCCACAGGTCATATATTGGAATACTGGAGGACCTTTTAAGGAAAGATACGCAAACCACAAGAAATTTTTCAAGCACAAAAGTAATGAAAAAGGAAACCGATTTGTCTAAATACGTAGGGGAGTTGAAAAGAAAAAACACTACTTTTCATCACATGGGACCATCATACTAGATAGATCCAACACTCAACAAAGCAATCAGGCCCGTGTAACTCTGTTTAGAGGATAAAATCGAAATCCTAACCTCGCAAAGACCAAGGTGTTTATAAACTGGAAGTGAAGTACTCTCCAAGTGTCGTCATAACAAGGTGCCCAATCGTGCGAAAAAGAAAGGTCAATCAAAATAAACCTTGCATCATTTGCCTGATGATCTCCGGTAATTCGGACGTGAAACTCAGAGTAGCAAATAATGCGATAAAATCTTATGTGTAATTTTACTATCTATATAATATATATTTAACTTTATATTGTTAGTAATTACCCTCAAATTTTGATTGAACAATCCAAAAAAACTTTGGGCCCAACTTTTGTTTGGGGGTTTGCTTCTTTTGGGGGCACTCTAATCTCAGCCATTTTTGCATGTCAGATACTTTTTGTGGCCTGGTGTAGGTCTGTCACACGTAAGCATACCAGAAACTGTTGTGGGTCGAAGCACGTAAAACTTGATCTCTGATATTGCGCTCACGCCGATACGCCGTAATAGGCGGCTTGGTAAGAGATGTGCTTGGTAATGGATGAAGTTCAAAGAAGATCATAGTTTCTTAAGGATGATGTCTTGATGGTGAAATACTAGGATGGTAGTTTGATAACCAGATGGAAATGGCGTCTTCACATTGCAATAGAAGCAGTTGATGGTTGAAGAGCGGTTTGCTCTGTTTAATGACGGGTTTTCTGTAAAGCGGAGTCAATCACTCTAGCAGGGTAGTTACGACGGGTTGCAAAACAAAATGAAAGCCATCTCGTCCAACTGAATGATGTAGTCATGATCCTTGCTAACAGATTCTACGAACTTGGAATTGAGGCATATGGAATGATTTTTCTTGGCATGTAGTCGGATGACTAGATGAGTATAACGATAACTGTGTGAAACTGTAGGCTTGTAATATATAGCAGCCGAAAGACGATCAGTATGAACAGAAATGGTGAGATCCAAGAATTGAATGGATGTGTCTATAGTCTAGGTGAATTGTAGTGATGCATCAAGTTTACAACACAAACTGAAGAATCTCTCCATTTTTGCTCAATAGTTGTCCAACGGTCTTCATTGCCCTGTTTTGTTTACTATGGATGTGTGTTCGTTGTACACCTCAATACATATACCAAAGGTTTGGGAAGAGGGGGGGGGTATGATAATTTTATCTTGACAGCGTGTAGATCAAATTATTTCTACCTACAACTATCTTCGCTTGGCTTGAGTGGTGCTCACACTTAAAAGTTTACGTTTTGATGGTCAACACTGCCTCCAGGTTAAAGGAGTAGCCATGGGATCCAAGATGGGGCCAGGATGTGCATGCATTTATGTTGGATATTTTGAGGAGAGACTTTTTCAATATGATGGCCGAGTACCAATTCTATACAAGCACTACATTGACGATATTATTGGAGTTAGCACTGCATAATCTCCTGAGTTTAAAAAATATGATAATCAATGTAGTTTAACAAGGCTGTGTGTTGGTATCCCTCACCCATGGTGGGGCGGGTATATATAACTTCGTCTAATTCCCATTTCGTCTAATAACCACTGGGTCTAAAAACGGTTTCGTCTAAAATCAGATGGTCTACTGCCACTTAGGCTAATAACCAATTAGTCTATTGTCACTTGATCTAAAACCCAGATGTCTAATGCCATTTTGTCTAAACCATTTCGGCTAATATCCCAATAGGTCTAATTTCCACTTCGTCTAATATCATTTGGGTCTCCACCCCATTTAGTCTAAAAACAGTTGGTATAAAACAATTAGTCTAAACCCATTTTGTCTACACCATTTCGCCTAAGGATCAGTTGGTCTCATTACCATTTAGTCTAAAACCATTTTGTCAAACCCATTCGTATAAGGATCACGGTGGTCTATTACCATTTAAGTATAAACACATTTTGTCTAAACCCATTAGCTAATGGATCAGTTGGTCTAATTACCATTTATGTCTAAACCCATTTTGCCAAACCCATTTAGTCTAATGATCAGTTGACTACAACCCATTTAGTCTAAACGCCAAAACGAAGGAATATATGGCCGTCAATGAGGGAAATAATCATCAATCTATCTGCACTACATACGGTACCAACCTAAAGAGGTCAGGGAATTAAGGTACCATAGAAGTCCTATGTTGCCCACAGCAGATTCCACTGTCACGCAAAGTACAAGCTTGAAATGAATGCAACTAAACTACACACTTATGGCAATCTGGTTATCTCCAATTCAGCCAAGCTGAAGTTTTTTAAAGCGTATGCACATGGTATCATGTATGGACGAGTACAAAACACACCCTGGCTAGAACATGTCAAAAGCAGTGTCCATCTCTAAAGGCTTTAGTCTCTAAATCCGAAGATGGGGGGACTATTAGTCTTATAGAAATTGATGCCATGACAGAGCAGAGGTGGAAGATCGTTCCTTAGGGATGAATGTCCATGTCCAACATGGACGGCAAGTACTTAGGAATTAGTATCAAATTCTAGGTGAACATAAGTCTTGAGGAAATTATTGTCCAGGTTCAAGGTAGGAATATCGATCTTTAGGAGTTATGTCCAAGTTCGACGAGGACGGACTATAGTGCGTAGGAATTATTGTCCATGTTGTAGGTAAACTACAATGGTTCTTAGGAAATTGTGTTCAAGTCCGAGGTATATTATGTTAAGAATTTTAACAAGATTTCACTCATTATTACTAGTCAGGGACAGTCTGATTAGATTCAAGGAACTAAATAAAGAACTAATGACAAAATAAAATAACAACAACTCAAAATTGGCATGTTTCAGCTACAAAGGAAGTAGGAAGTGAGTTTTTCCAAAACCTATACTTAGTATAAATAAGTATTAAACTGGCTCGCTACAAAATAAACTTAAATACAAAAATGCCACAGCTTTTTAATTTTATCATGTTCAAGATAGTTTTATTTGTATGCATGTTGCACACTCTAAGAAAAATGTGAATTAGCATTTCCCCCCTGGCGGCCCTATATGGAACCCCAAGACTGAAATCCTTCAAAAATGGTCATAAGTAATATGAAGACCCAAAAAGGGTTCTAACAGAACCATAAAAGTGCTATACGGCAGTTAAATAACTCGTTTGGTTCGTTGCAAGAACCTTTAAGACTTGTCTTACCAAGCTTTTTTTTAACATGTTTACCAAGGGGGTGGGGTGGAGGGCGTGTGGTTAACACTCCCTTTGCGGATTTCGAGGTTAGATTTTGATTACCAGTGGATAGTCATGTCTTTTTCTTTCCATGATACCACAATAAGTACCACATACCTATTATGGCGTCACAAAGGAAATCCTCCTTAAAGTCTACGAATCGGCAAAATGGGCTTTACTAGAGAAAATAGGCGAAAGTCAAATTTTGCGCATGTGTTTTGGAAAATAAGGGTAAAATTATGGTAAATGCCATGTGTTTGGAAATGTATTAAGGGTGTAAATACAATCTGGAAGGAAATGAGTACAACAATGAAAATTGAGAGATGTCATTATGATATAGGCCTATATCTTAAAAATAAAATAAACAAGGTACTATTTTCCTTGCGGCAGCGGTCCGAAGGGGACGACTATCCTAGGACCCACATCCCGGACATTTCTCTAAGGGAATATATCTCATTTGACACCGGTATATGATTTGTTTCGTTACAAAATGAAATTTATTCCGGTGAAGGGGGGGGGGCACTTTTCAAAGGTGAATATGATGCGTGAACGCGGACTTACAAATGCACACGGAACGCGCATTTCCATCGACTAAAGAACATAACCTGAACAATTATTTTTGTCAGTCTGTGCTACCTCAAAACAAGTAGCAATGCATTGCGTCATTAATAAAAAAATACAGCCTTTATGGTTATTGATTTGCTTCCGTTACCATATTTATGATGGTTTTGATATCTGTGCTTAATTTGAGTATTACATAACCTAAGTTACGTGCATCACAATTTTATGGTACGAAAAAAAAAAGAATTTTTCATTTTTTGTGTTTGACACCCTAATCAATGTACCTGCGTAATAGCCTGTTTGAAAAAAAGGACCCTTTGTACGCGTTTTCTTGTCAAGCATTCTATCCACCTTTGAATACACCCCCCCCCCGAATTGTTAAAAGAACCACTTCCGGTATTGCTTTGTAATACAAGGGTTAGGACCTTCCGAACTCATGAAATCCAAAATTTAGATGTCGTATTGGTTATACGCGTAACGCGAAATCTTGACGAAAAATTTTATTTTTTATACTAGTAATAGAAAAGCTATTTTCGTATTTTCAAAATAGTTGAGCTAAAGAATCTACTGTAAAGGGTATTTCTTATTTCTGCGCGAGAGGACGAACACAGTTATTTACAAAAAGGCTGTCGTAGGACAATGGACAAAATGGTCCCAGAGATACTAGTATTTGGGAAATATGTGCCAAGTATAAGGATCTTTAGTCATATGATCTACCGGGCACTCCCATCTTGGAAGGGACGCGCATGTAAGGCTGATAAAACCCCCTTTCAGATTGCTGTCACCCAGAGACCCCATATCTTTTGACAAATGTCACCCAAAAGACCCCCCATTTTTAAAAAAATACCAAACTGTCACCAAAGACCCCTATTTTGGGGATATTTCATCAAAGACCCCAATTTGGGTGAAATTTGTTAACGGGAAAACCCCTATTTTGTGGGCCATTTTGGCGGTCTCTCACCACAACGACCCCTATTTTTTGGAGTCATCTGTCACCGAAGGCCCCTGGGTTTTGAAGTGCCAGCCTTACACCCATATCCATTCTCCGTGCTACAATTTGCCATCATGAGTTTTGGTTGGGAGATGAACATGAGCTTAGCAAACTAAAAGGTTTATAACGCGATATTTACCCTACTGAAGTCACAACATATGTGGTTAACAATTTGAATTAATTATAGACGTTAATGCAGGGGTTAATTATTATAGGCAAACGCGAAATGCGAAAATGTTTTTATGCATTTTGACCCATTATTTTTTCCCGGCCGCTCAAAATTCCTCCTTTTGCGGAGTGCTTTTTTAAAGATTTTCCCAGGAGTAAAATTAAAATAAATAATAATGATATAATAATAATAATAACAACGATGATGCGCCAAAACACAATTGTAAAGATTGCGCGGTCTTTGAGACAAATTTGGTTTTTTTGTTTTGTTTTTTCTTGGGCGCCTTATAATCGCGCCCCAGGTTCTGTTATGCATGAAAACTAAGTACTGACTATTTGGGAGCCGAACGAGATATACTACGGGGTGTCCGTAAAAAGGTCTATTTTTTCAGAGCTTCGACCACCCCCAAACAATTTTTTCAGGCCATGATAAACCGAAAGGGGCATCTTTCTGATCAAGCTAGGCCGATAGGCTGCGCTGAAGCTGAATTTAACCCATGCACCGCGAAGAGGTATTAGATCATTTGGAATCGGGGTGCAATGTTAGGCGTTTTCTATCTGTGTTGTTGTGTTAGTCAGTGCCTGACTGCTGCTTCCCTAGTTTTTTTGTTTTTTTCCTTTATTAAGTACCCACTGGAATTAAGCTTTTTTAAAGGCTTCTTGGGCTATCCTGGGTACTCCTGGTTTATTATTCATATTCCAAGCTGCAATAATTTTCTGGCATGTATACGTAGGTTAATTTAATGTAATTTTATGTGCAATATGATGATCTTACTGTATTATTACCATTTCTATGTATATTTGTGTGCATTTTTGATGTTGTTTGAGACTGAATAAAACATGAAATGAAATGAAATGGATAGGCTTCATATTGACTATTTGTATTAATTTGATTTCTTTTATCATTTTTAGCTTAGAAAAGCTGTTTTCAAGAAAAAGGATTTCAATATTAGATCTAACCATTTGGCCAAACTGCCAGTCAGACTCGAATGCTGTGTATAGATATTTATTTAGGATAAGAAATAAGACGAAAAGAAAAAGAAATACATCACACACCATAATACATTTTAACATGACAACATTGCAACAATGTTCTGTGTTAACAAACAGAATTTTGACAAGCATAAAATTATGAAAGGTCAACTTCATTTCAACATATCACAAATTATGTTTGAAATGTGTGAATGGGCAACGTTTAAGAAAAGCTAGGTAAAATATAAAAGGTCTGAAATTCGGAAATAATAATGTGCAACATGTCATTTCGTGTTTGTTATTTATATTGTAATATGGTGCCCTTTGTTTATACATGCATTAGGCTAAATGAGGAGTAGACTAAATGGGCATTAGACGAACTGGCATTAGTCGAAATGGTTTTAGACAATCTGGTGATTAGACCAAGTGGTCAGTAGACGAAAGGACATTAGACGAAATGGTTTTAGACAATCTCGTGATTAGACCAAATGGGCAGTAGACGAAATGGCATTAGACGAAATGGTTTTAGACAATCTGGTGATTAGACCAAATGGGCAGTAGACGAAATGGCATTAGACGAAATGGTTTTAGACAATCTGATGATTATACCAAATGGGTAGTAGACTAAATGACATTAGACGAAATGGTTGTAGACAACGTAGTGATTATACCAACTGGGCATTATACGAAATGGTATTAGCCGATGTGGTGATTAGACGAAATGGTATTTAGTCTAAATGGTTAATAGACAAAGTGAAACTAGAGTATGTGGGTATTAGACTATGTGATTTTAGACAAAATGGAATTAGACTATCTGGATATTAGACGAAATGATATTAGACGAAGTGGCAATTCCCCGGTGGGGCGATCATTGATAAACGGTTGCCTCTATCCCAGCCCCCTTTGAGATTTCTAAAATAAGGGTCGTATGAATGGGATTTTTTTCTTCTTTTGGTGTCATTGGATAGAGTTGACATCCAAGTATCAGAAAAACATTGGTCGCATTTTTTTTTCTGAAAAGCGTTTGGCCGCCATCTTGAATTTCAAAATGGCTGCCATTTCCAAATGATTTTGCCCTATATATTTGGTTCTGAGCAACATTGGAAGTCAAATTTGGTGGCCAAACCTATATTTTAATAACTAAGAGTTCAAAAATATGATAATTATCTTAGTCTAACCACGCCTTGCTTTGGAACACCCCTCACCATGGTGGGGGTGGGGGCGATCATTTTACACTGCCCCTACCACAGTTCCCTTTCGATATTATATAATAAGGATCGTATGATTTGGTGTTTGGTATTTTATACCCATCTATAGCTTTGGTCTTCCCTATCCAGAAATTCCGAGATGAATACCAACATTTCACTTTCGACGTATCCATGACGTCATAAGTGTGCTCAAAATGCTAGAAAAGCGTTTGGCCGCCATCTTGAATTTCAAAATGGCTGCCATTTCCAAATGATTTTGCCCTATATATTTGGTTCTGAGCAACATTGGAAGTCAAATTTGGTGGCCAAACCTATATTTTAATAACTAAGAGTTCAAAAATATGATAATTATCTTAGTCTAACCACGCCTTGCTTTGGAACACCCCTCACCATGGTGGGGGTGGGGGCGATCATTTTACACTGCCCCTACCACAGTTCCCTTTCGATATTATATAATAAGGATCGTATGATTTGGTGTTTGGTATTTTATACCCATCTATAGCTTTGGTCTTCCCTATCCAGAAATTCCGAGATGAATACCAACATTTCACTTTCGACGTATCCATGACGTCATAAGTGTGCTCAAAATGCTAGAAACATGTGATTTCTACCAGGCCTGGTTTGCGGCTACGGAGCAATGAGTTAGAATTATAAGTCCTTATCATAAAAAATAAAACAATATTTTACGCCATCCCAGGAAAGAAGATGGGTCCTTATTTTTACTTCAAGGATGTGAAGGCCATACAAAGTCCATAACCAACAAGTATGCAATACCATATTTTAAAACATGGTAATTTTAATGCCCTCGTAGAAGTTGATATGCTCTTCATATAATATTAAATTCATTCCATCTGAGTGAAGTCAGATGGAAGAGAAAGTCGCTGTGTGATGGGAAAGAAGTCGATTTGTTGCTGGGATCTTTTTGTAACTCTCTAGGTGGCATTTCTTCATCAAGTGTTGAGTCTCATGTGTGCATTCAACTGGTGGTAGCTTGGTATTCATTGGTGGTTTTGGGACAATCTCGCATGCAGTATGTACCAGATAGCTTTCTTCCTTAGCTTGATTAGTTTGTCAGCCAGTTACAGAGTACGGCCATTCCTCTGTCTTTGCACGTCTTAAACTTGGCGGCATGTATTATGCTCTATACTCCCCCATTCCAACATGTAGATACATTTGAAAAATAGTGCGCCCTCAAGATTTTCAAAATCGATTTTTTTGCATGGTGCGTATAAGCTTTGTATATACAAAAGCCCGCACCCGAAATTGATTAAGACCAAATCAGCTTTTAAGGGGAACCGAACGATTTTGTGTTTACGTCGCCGGCGACGCTAAAAGCAGACGACCGAACAAAAATGGCGTTTAACACAAGAAACACGCACTCCGTATGACATGTTTCCACGTACTGCACCACTGTTGACCGGTCTATAACTTTGTGGTTTTAAATCAGTGAGCACGAGTCAAAACTATTCATGTAATATACACATTTGTTGATTAAAAGTTATGGAAAACTTAAAAGTTGGATACAAATTACCTGAATGTCTTATCATCGGTATCAATGTCCCTATCTGTTTTGGGGGATGTTATATTTATGTGTAAAAATATAATCTGTTCTTCCAATTGCCTAGACATAATTTGAGCAGTAAATTGAATGATCCCTTATATTTTGGGGAAAAGTGCCGTGGCCGCTTTAAGTACATAGCTTATTCTCCAGGCTACATCTCTTGAAGTGTATAATCTATTGACGTTAACCACATGCCATTTGCGCCAGCAAAGGTTAACTTATCCGTGGTCTGGAGTCTCGACCGGAGCCAGTACTAGATGTGATGCAGCCACACCAACACGTTTAGTCATATGCAAGCGTTAAAAGGGTCTTGTTTTGGATACGTGCAAAATCTTAAACGAGTTGAAGCAATGGCAAACAGCAATGTTATGCAGAGTTGGCAAGACACTAGTGGAAGAGTAATCTTTGATGCAAGGCAAAAGGTAACTTGACAGAAAGATCTCAATCAAGGATGATATCAAATTCTCAGCTTCACACTATGAAGACTGAGTTGAAAGACTCCACGCCAGTTAACGGACCCAAAGCAAAATCCCTGGCTAGGAAGGAAAACAAAAAGGAGGCCTTACTATGTGTACCTGGATGACAAAAACTAATCGAAGTTATGCCCACAAAACCAGTTAAAACTGTAGCGACTGTTATACGTAGAGATATGTCATGACAAAGTCCATGGAATATTAAGACTTTGAGCTTGGTACCAACACAGGGATAGTCATAGGTTCAAGATCAAAACCCGTAGAATGCAGCTTATCCCATGATAAATTCAGTCAAGAGATGGCTTCAGAATCTGTCTGACTTCTATGCAACAACTTGTACAGAAACCACATGTAACATTAGTGGTGTTGTCGGCAAGACGGGTCTCTTAAAGGGTTATGATGAAGGCCCAAATCGCATCGTTTCTTCACCTCTTACCGAGCTAGAAGAACGAAACACCGTCAGTAAAAGCATTTTAAAAAGTGTGGAATTATTTGTTATTTGCTTATCAGCACAAAAAGATCTCTGGAGATCCTGTACACCCAGATGAAAGAAATTCAAAAAAAACTTTTGCAAAACCAATGCGCCGATTAAGTTGCCTTACATATATATACAAAAAGAGCAAGTTCACTATATCTACAGTACATCTTTGGGCTCAAGACAATGTTCTTCATCCAATAATACCAGATCATAAGGCCTTGTATACTAGACGGGAGCAAGAATCACAACACAACTTTTGCATATCCTGACTGCAGAACCTGTTGCACCTGAGGCAGTAGTAGCGCGTTGGTATGGGATTTTGTAAAACATTCACATCCTGCATTGTGAACAAATTGATTACAAAATCTTTAACGGTGGTTGCATGAACTTTTCAAACTGGGAGGTTTGTGCGAACCTCCAAATACTGTTGTTTTTTATCAAGAGGGAATAGATGATGTGACATCAATGTTTACAAACACAGGTTAGCACCTGGTCTACTGACAGGTTAGAGGTATACCGCGTGAGCTGTCTCCCGTTACCGTGCATCCCCCAGGATCATCCGACTTGACCATGGTTGTATTCTACATGGTCTAGTAAACCAGAAAAATGATGCACCTTTTAAAAAAATTTGGATGCATAGCCCCGATGACGTCATTTTGATGACCCACCACTAGCCAGTAGACCTTGGTCTATGACCTTTGACATCATCAACATATGAAGGAACTCCTACTGGCTTAACCCCAAGTCTGGTTTAAACTTTTTGAACAAGACCTAACCAAAGTGGAACACACACATATGGACATGCGCACTCTTTTCAAGCCAGTAAATGGTTGAAAGGACAACATAATAGTCATATTTGAGCAAAGCAGGGTGATAATTACTTTAAAAATTATGAAAATTATCAAAATTCACACATAACTCATTTTAGGCAGGGTTAAACATTTTTAAAAAGGTCAGATTTGAGTTTCTTGACCCCAAAAACCTATATAGTGACATATTAAAAGTGGTATCTATCCAAAAAGTAGGTGATGAGTCGAAAAATATGTCATTTTGGCGGCTATTTTGAATTTTCGTAATTTAGCGACGTCAGACATCATCGTATGCAAAAATAAAGGTCATTTTTGGATTCTACAGCAAAATTGGCCATAGAAACCACTAGTTTTAAATCATTTTTCAGAAAAAAGTCCAGATTTGCCCAACCCTAATATTATATAGCACTCATTTCAATTTGACCACCATTGGGTACTTGTTAGAATGTTTATAGAATTGGAACAACACCGATGGATGTGTTGGTTAGATAAAAGTTAACCCTCGTCTTACGGGGGAGGGGGGATTACCACCCCTAGTGAACCTAGTGCGCTGAAATGCCAGAAACTTTCGTTAAAAGCTTCTAGGTAATCAGTCCCTCGTCCTTTCTGGTTATTTTAGCGAAAACAAATGCAAAGGTACACCTTCCACCGTGGTTAAGGGTATCCGTCGAAGGGTAATACGGGGTTGTTGCCAACCAAATATGTTTGTGGTTCTTTTTTTATAAATATTATGAACTTTGGCTCTAAAAGTCGGTTTCTCGTAAGAACTTCAAATTTATCATCAATCATTTATTGCTGAAAATCGCATGAAACATCCGATATCCTTCCTCTGTCAGCGCAAAAATGGATTTTCGAAAATTTTCTGTGGAAATGCCAATTTCGCCGGCTCACGGACTTTATAATAACGGCATTGTGACGCCACACTAGTATATTGGTACTTATTTGGTACTTTATTTTGGTATCATTGGAAAGAAGAGATCTGTGGCTATTTACGGGTATCAAAATCATAGCATCGGGTGCATTTAACGAATTCTCTAAGGGGTAACCACCCTGTGTCCTGCATTTCTAAACTCTAGTCAATTGAAACACATTTTAAGAAAATGTCATTTAATTGGGGATTTTAATCAGCTCATTTAAAAATAGATCAGTTTTGGCCTTATTACTCATTTATTAAGTGGGTTACAGGTTAACATTGCTTTGAAATTAAAGCTGGCAAGGTCAGCTAACCTTTAAGGTAAAAAAATATATGTTCGATTTTTTTTTACCCCCAAGGTCAATCTTGATGAAGTCATCATTTCTTCCATATGCCTCTACTACAATAATTTGGAAATAAAACAATTCATGTCTTGCTCAGTACTCTAATGCATATAAAATAAGTTAAAAAGAGGGGTTAAATTGTTGCAGAGTATGTTGTCAGAGAAAATGGCTACCTTTTTTTTTTCATGCCCAAAAACAAGTAAAATCAGAAATTGAGAAAATCGCCGGTAACAAAAAAACAAACAACTTTCTGTTTTGTACATAAGTCCATGGGAAAATATATTTAAAGCTATATAAAAATGACACGAATCATATTTGCGATGAGGTGAGACAATAACAATATGTTATTTGGCTATCCGAATATGCAAAAATAATAAGTGAAATTGACATATTTTTCTCCAAAATTTCATGACTTCATCAAAATGACGTCACCGGGGCTATGCATCCCAATTTTTTTTAAAAGGTACATCAGTTTTCTGGTTTACTAGGCCCATATAGAATACAACCATGGTCCAGTCGGAGGATCATGGGGGGATGCACGGTAACGGTATACAGCTTACGGGCTAGTACTAAGAATATGCATACAGCTACACTTTGTTTCGGTTTTCCTCCCCCCCCCACGTGACGTTCACATGGTCACCCTGATCTATAGATTTTGGAACTGTATTGTTTTTGGGTAACATAATTGTTTTGATGAACATTTTAAAGCCAAAACCCGGCAAAATCGCATGTTTTATAGCATTTTTTATCTCTACAGAATCCTTCCTATATTCCGCATTTTCAGGGCACACTTATGACATCATAGAGATATGCGATTGTTGTTATATATTTCTGTTTTTTTTTTCTTCTTCTTTTATAGAGGGGACCAAAAGCTAACACTGGTATTTTTTCTAGCACAACAACAACCAATCATGGATCCAAATATCACATGTGAAAATCTTAAAGGGTGACTGGGTGGAAGAAACGGGGCGTGAACAACAATCGTCGCAAACCCCCCCACCACCACCATGGGTGAAGATGTTTAAAAAGCACAACTTGGTTAGACTTGGATTTCATATAGATTAGGCACGCAATAGATTCCTTACCTTTAATTTTGGGGTAGAAATAACTTATAATGAACCAATAGTGATTTGTATATACAAGGCAGGGCTGAATTTCATATTTGCTCCTATAGGAAATTAAAAATTTAAAATTAAAATTAATCATAGAGTTTTTTTTTACTTTTTTTAATTTGTTTATTTTTGATAAAAAGCTTTAACTCAAGTGCAAAACTCTGAGTTTTCACATTTGTAGGGACTACCTGTTATTGTATTCCTCTCGATTGCACCTTTACCCCTGCTAATAGCATTCAATGCATATTCACATTGCAAGGCTTCATCATTTGGAAACCTTATTTACAAGGGGTTAGAATACGTCGATTTCAGTAAATTTATTTTTTTTTTCTCTTTCATTTAGAGCTCCATACTTTGAGCTGGTGGTTTAATTTTGTTGATTTAAACATACCCCCCCGCCCCCCCACCCATTTGCACTTTGGAATGCAAAGAATTAATAAGCCGAACTGTAAAAATTGTGTAAAACGATGTCATTTTCAAAGGTTTTGTCGGTTCAATTTTTAATCAAAAAATGCCAGTTTCGCCGGCTCACCACGTAACACTGACTTTATAACGTCATTTGACGCCCACATCTAGGTATATTGGGTACTTTATTTTGTACTTTATTTTGGTATCAATGGAAAGAAGAGGAATCATAGCTAGTTCCTGGTGACAATCATAAAGCATGCGGTTGCATTATAGGACAGGAATTCCTCGAGGGGTAACCACCCTGTGTCGCTGCCTTTCTCAAACTCATAGTCAATTGTGAAATCAAGCAATTTTAAGAAAATGCTTTTAATTGGGGATTTTACATAAGGCTCAATGTAAAAATAGACGTTTTGGGGCTTATTATCATTTATGCAGTGGTTTTGCTTTTAAAAAAAAAAAAAAAAAAAAAGGGGGGTTAAAATATGCTTTGAAATGTAAGCATGGCAATGTCAGCTAACATATTAGGTAAAAAAAAATATTTCGATTTTTTTTACCCCAAAGTGTCAAGTCTTGATGAAGTCAATCATTTTTTCGGTCCATATGCTCTACTAAAAATATATTTGGAAATAAAACATTCATATTCTTTTGCTCAGTACAATCCTAATGCCGATAACCATAAGTTAAAGAAGGGGTATAAATGGGGTTGCAGAGTAATATGTTTGAGAGAAAATGGCTACTTTTTCATGCCCAAAAACAAGTAAAATCATAAAATGGAGAAAAAATTCGCCGTTAAACTTTCTGATTTGTACATAAGTCAATGGGGGGGAAAATATATTTAAAACTAACTGCTATAAAAATGAAACGAAATAATATTTGCGAATGAGGTTAAGACAAAAACAAATTGTTATTTGGGGCTATCCGATATGCAAGAAAATAAAGTGCGAAATTTACATATTTTCTCCAAAATTTCATGACGTCCCATCAAAATGACGTCATCCGGGGCATGCATCCCCAATTTTTTTAAAAAGGTACAATCATTTGTTTCTTCTGTTTACTACTGGGCCATATAGAATACAACCATGGTCCAATCGGAGGATCATGGGGGATGCACGGTAACTGGAGACCAAGCTTAAAAGGGTCCTAGTACGAAGAAAATGCCATACAAGCTTACTACTTTGTTCGTTTCCCCACGTTGAAACGTTCATAACGAATGTCACCCGTCCACTATAGATTGTTGAACTTATTGTTGTTGGTAAACATAATTGTTTTTGATGAACTTTAGAGCCAAAAACCCTGCAAACTCGCATGTTTTATAAATAGCATTTTTATCGCTAGCAAATCTTTCTTTCCCATATTCCGCATTTTCAGGGCACCACTTATGACATCATAGAGATATGCGATGTTGGTATACTTCTCTGTTGTTTTTTTTTTTTCTTCTTCTTTTATAGAGGGGACCAAAAGCTATACACGGGTATTTTTCTATGCACACACAATCATATCCAAAATATCCATGTAGAAATCTTAAGGGGAATGGGTGGAAGAAGCGGCGTAACAACAATCGTCGTCGCAAACCCCCACCCACCACCACCGCCACCAACCACCCCATGGGTGATAGATGTTTAAAACACGAACGTTGGTTAGACTGGATTTCATATAGATTAGGCACTCACTCATTCCTTACCTTTAATTTGGGTAGAAATAAACTTATAATGCAAACAACGAGTGATTTGTATATACAGGCTGAATTTCATATTTGCTCCATAGGAAATTAAAATTTCACGATATTGGCTCTAGTTCCGGCTTAATCCTTACGAAGGGGGATATTTTTTTGATAAAAATCTTTAATTACCGCAGTGCAAAACTCTGAGAGTTTTCACATTTGTAGGACAACCTGTTATTGAATTCTCTCGTTGCAAACCTTAAACACCTGCTAATAGCAATTCAATGCATTATTCACATTGCAGGCTGTCAAATTGGAAACTTATTTACAAGGGGTTAGAATAGTCGATTTCAGGTAGAAATAAAATTTATTTGTTTCTAGTCATTTTAGAGCTCTACGTTGAGCTGGTGGTTTAATTTTGTTGATGTTACCCCCCCCCCCCCCCACCCAGTTGCCCCTTTGGAAATGCAAAGATTTATAAGCCGCACTGTAAAATATTGTGTAGAAACGTCATTTTCAAAGATTTTAGAGACGGTTCCATTTTTATCACAACATAAACCATTCTTCTACACGATGCAAATTTCACCTTGAAACTGGCTTGCAACGCACCTCCTATGAGCATCTTTCAATGGAAATTGCACAGTGTAATGCGTTGTTGCAATAATGCATACCACTGTCCAAGTGTATTAATTGTTCTATTTTTAAGAATGGGCCGTTGCAAACTCTACAAAGTGGAGCGCCTTTCTTTAATATATATAGGCGGCAGTTACGGATATACTTTTTTTTTTACTCAGAACCCGGAAGTTCCCTTAATGACTTGACCCCCATGCTGGGCAACTTTGGTGAAGAGGCTCAAGCTGCTTTCATATGTATGAATCACGAGGCCATGCAACGTTGTATATAGGAAAAACATATAGGGAATGTTGAAGATTTTTCACATTAACCGGTGAAGTGCACGTTTTAAAACAAGTTAAATACGTGTACCGTTAATGACCCCAGATTGATCTCTCTACCCATAACTTTTGTGAAAGGTTTCAAGATGACTCATAAGCATGAGTCATGTACCATGCAAATGAACTCTGAAAGAGGTGAAACCGTTTTTAAAGCAAAATCATACTTTTTGGACCCCTGTGACCCCTAGTTCACCTCGACAGGAGTCAACGTCATATGACATGTTTTGGCTGGTGTCATCGGTCCATTTGGGTAAGTCCCTGGTCAGAATACGTCCACCCATGACTGAGCTAAAGGTGTTGCACACAAAAGAAGACAGAACTAGCCATGTAGGAGACAATAGAATATTCACTTGGGAGTGGTAAATGTGAAACTTAAAAAAACGGTCTCACGGACCTACAGCCTTTATTACGAAGATATTGGCAACATTTAGTAATGATTTCTATTTATCCTGATGATGTGCCTTTTTACTACTGCTAACATGAAAATAAGTGACTTCATACAAAGAAAATGATGTTTACGAGATTCTTTTTGTTCAACATCACTGTATTGCTGGACCCTCACATACTTGCATGTACAACAATTCGGCTGTTATACTACAAGCTAAGCCCTAACATTCGTGATTTTTCTTTTAGGGATGTCGTTTGTTGTCAAGATCAGCCCGGCTGTGGCCGCACGAAACTTTCGGCTATTAATATTATGCTAGAATCAGTTCTGGGTGATCATTATCTTTATAATTTTGGGTATGTTAGGCGAACGGTCACCCGATCCATTTGCAACGAAATATGGAATATAGAGCAATGTGCTAAATTAGGAGGTTGAAAACAGTCCGTTTGTCAAATCTTTCTTAATATTAATTGTTAGTATTCAGTTATGTCAGGAAACTCAAGTTGTCAGTTTTTCCAATTTTACATTGAAATGAATGTTCATAACAAAAAAATGACTTTGAAGCTTTCGTAAAACAGATTAAAAAGTTCTACTTTGGACGGAAAATGAGACAATATTATTAACATGATCCGGTGGATTTCACCAATTTGAACCAAAATATTCCTCCTATTCCCTCAGAATTTATAGCAAGTAATATCACAGGGAAACGTCTCTTCTCTGATAAACAGTAGTCATAAATACAATATCTATTTTTTTGTTTACTACTTTTCTGGCGTGTGATTTCAAGGGAATACGGATTCGCCCTAATATTCTAAATTTCCTTTGATGGCCCACTGGTCCTAAGACTCGGAAATCATTGATTTTATTTTGGTGGTTCAGTCGGTTTCGAAGTCAGGTGTAGAGTAATTATCGTCCGCCGTACTCATAGTCCCGAAAGAATAGGAGGTCGCTCGATTCAGTTGACTCTTCAAGCGCAACATTAATTTTTCCGCTTTGTTTCCTTTCTCTTCTAGGGATCCCTGACTTAGTTCCCCCCGCCGGACTATATCTGCTTCACACCGTTCGAGCCTACCGTGTTCGACTTCTTAAAATGTTATAAGCCTCAGTTATTGCTATCAGTCTTTTTAGCAGAGAGGAAATTTCATGAAATAAAGTCGAAATTCAAGTACTTGAAACCTATCCGGGATTTTTTGATTGATAGTTTCATTATACATCGTAAGACCTCGTAATCAGTGGCAAGCACCGTTCAATATTCTTCACAACATTCCTTGCAACATATGTGGACGTTGTTTATTCTGCGGAAAATTTAGAATAAGTATATTATAAAATATGTTCTCTTACAAAAAGTGTTCCTCCCTCTGGTCAGAACCGGGTTTCATAGAAGTTTCGTTTGCCATAAGATTTTCAGGTATTTCATATAAATTGAAGTCGAATTTTTCCTTCCCATAGGCCATTATTGTACTGTAATATTTATATGTCCATATTTTTGGCAGAGATGCCACGTTGGAGGGCAAAACGTGCATTATAATGGTTTTGCTTGGCAAAATTTATATCTTTCGTTATTTTTTCACAGCATCCATGCAAAGTCCCCGCTGTGGCATGTATTACAATACAACCAACATCATGGTCACGCACTGCTGCATTTGCAAACACAGACATTTACTTTTCGATTTTCCCAAGAAAATTCGATGACCGTGTAGAATTTATTGTTGTCTAAATGGTTCCTTTTATACCACACCCGAAAAACCGTTAAATTTTAACAGAAAAACTTCTAACCGGGTCACACATTTTGTGTTTTTAAAACCTTATAATTAACAAACCCGAATATCACATTTCACAGACGCCTACTAAAGTCTGTTGAAGAGACTCTTATTTGAACAATATGACACTCACTAACAATAGCTCAGCGGGATGTTTTGTCCGGCTGCTGTGTTTATTTTCAGCCCCGGTTTGGGGGCTTTTCAGTATTCTTTTTACCGACGTTTCCAAGGTTTTCCACAATTAAGGTTTTTGAGTGGATGCTGCTGGATTGGCATCTTTATAATTTGTATAAGCTTATCGGTAAATTAACAGGTGGTTTCCCTAATGTGGTCACATGTGGTCCAGTTGATCCGCGTTCGGCCCGCACGCCACAGTTTGTGGGTTCGAGCCCCTCTGGGGTCAATGTGTTTCACCCTGAGTAAAGTGCTTACCTCAATTACTCTCTCTACCCAGGTGTATAAATGGGTTATCGGCATTATCAATTGTTGGGAAAGGTAAACCGACTCGCTGTAGATTAGGTGTGGCGATCCCACTACAGCAACATTATTTTGTGTGGCCCAGTGCTTCGCTTCGAAAGTAGAGATGGGCACTCCGTGCCTGTGTAATCAGGTCCGTCCCCGTTACCTTACCTAATTGTACCGGGTCACTGGTCAAAACAGTGATATAGAAATTAAACACTGTTTTTTTCAACCACTTGTCTAACATTGTAAAATATCTGTTTAATATCTTCAACACCTTATAATCAAACATGTTTTAAATTCTAAAACATTTTATTTTTAGGCATTTGACATGGGTCTTTAGAGATTTGAAAACAAGCATTTTTAGAGATGTGACATGTTTTAATACCTAAACACTAATTTACACCACGTTTTCTAACACTGTTTTTCAGTGTTGGGGATATAATTGCTTCGTATCCTCTTGGTAACATACTACTACTAAACTAATGCAAACAGTAACTCATTCTTTTTCTTTTAAAATGTAAAATAGCAGCGTATTATCACAAAGGTACAAAAAACATTTCCCCAATTTTATGCTCTTTTAATTATATTCTTTTTTGTGAAAAAGGTCCCAAAATTGTCCAAGAAACTTTAAATCTTGATATCCAGTACCTGAAGTAATAAATTCCAATTATATAAATTTATATAAAATCTCAATGTTTTTTTTGTTTAAACGCATATTTTTTTAAAAATATTTTTATTATCTATGTTAAGATCAGTATAGACAGCCAAACAATTGAAATATACCGAGAAAAAAAAATGAACTAAAACTGGTTAATTAGAAACATTTTTCAATACTTCCCAAAACACTTTGCTCCCTGTTAACATACACCACATCACTATGGAGAATCACACACACAGCACTAAAAGGGTATTTATAACTGCTCATGGAAACAGGATTTTCTCGCAATTGACCAACTGCAACTTGCACAGCTATTCGATTTCAAGCGGTAACTCTCCTATGTTGTTTAGTACTGTTCTTTCTACCAGTATCTCACAGAAATACTGGTACCAAAAAAGGTACCCATAAACATACACGAACTCTACCACAGAACTCAAACACATACCTTCCTTACTTCGACGTCGAACAACATTTTTCGACGGGAAAGAATTGCGCCACGCGGATGATGTTACAACGAGATTTGGGCTAAATTCCGTATATTGAACGACGGATCTGCAATCGACCTGATCTCTGAATCGTTGAATTAAAACCAAAAACAAGAAATAAGCAAGAAAACAACAAAACTAAGCCTATCAACTTGAAACTTATTCAAAAGAACTATTCAAGTCAGAACAAGCCGGCCTTTACACCATAAATAGAAATACTAATTCCAATCTCACCGCCAATATAACCTTAAGAAAGAACAAGTGCAGTTTTGGATTATTTAAAAAATCAACAATTTGGGTCTGATGATTATGGTTCCTTTTAATAATGAATTATCATGAATGTTCTGAAAAAAAATCGGGATAGAAGAAATGGGACCAAGTTTTGCCAATGGGGTAGACGCACTTGAGTTTAATTGGTACTCTCTTTACATTTATTAAATATGGCCTAGACTCTTTTTAAAAATTGGTGGCATTTTACGTTGCCAAAGTCCTTTTGGTAGGATATATTACATACAAGCATGGGCCGCTACACTGTGTCCCCTATGCGATCATCAGCGAATTCTATACGGCTTTTTCGGTTGGCTATGGGCGAATCATGCCTATTAGATTCTGATCGTTATTTAACGATTTGTTTCATCATTTTTTTGTGTTCAAGGTAGCCCGTTTTTTCCTCCAGGAAGAGATTAACGCGGGCCGGATTCGCCTAAATGTGTTGGATTGCCCGAATATTTTCCATGAGATATCATATGTTTCTTGTTTGTTTTTATGTTCAGATTAGTTTAGATAGTTCAGTTTCATTTTATATTTTTTCTGAGTGAAACGATTGATATGGTTATTGAATCTTTCCAAAAGTTTTCCTGCAAGGCCTATATAGGTCTTGCACCCTACACTTGATTTAACAATAGCTTGGTACACGATTGCTTCAGATAAGCACTTCCCATTTAAAGGGCATTTCCCCTTGTACTTGCGGGTGCAGTTACACTGCTTTTTGGGTTCTTTATTGCTTTCGCACTTTACTTTTGCGTTGTGAGCTTTTATTAGCGTGCCGACACAAACCCTACTCAATAGAATGGATGATGTTTTACTAGCAATCTGGATAAATAAAAGTGAAACGCCTGTGTGGACAGAGATCTCCTTAAACTCTGTGTCCCCAATGGCATTGGATAGAGCAAGAGTCTGCTCTAAGCTCTTACAATTGTCAAACCCCGTTGATGAAAGATGTTGATTTATGTGATAAATTTGTGCTAAGTATTCAACCTTCTCTTCAAAACGACATGGGAATATACTTGTAAATTTTATATTTTACAAGATGTTTGAGTAAACATACGTAAAATATTTGTCATGGAAATGAATGTATTAGTAGTAGCAAATGCATCGTCGTGTCATAAGAGCAGTTTGACCAAATGTATTTCGTCGATTGTCATGCAAAGATAAAATATCGTGTTAAATAAGGACACACTTTAGTCTTTAGTATTTAGAATATGTTTGCCGTGAGATAGAGATTTTCATTGATTAGTTTTACGGGTTAAGAAAAGTATAGTTTGCTATATCTAAAACCTCTTGTGTATGCCAAAACTGTCCAAGGTCATCGTGGGAAAATATTTATAATGATCCGATTTCTTTTAAATTGCTGTCAAATTGTACGTATGGGCGTGTTACAACAGGAAGTTTTCATTTGCTCTATGTTAATCAGCTCAAAGGTATTTTAGCAGAGGCTAGAGTGCTGATTGCCCATAGACCTTGTGGGCCCGATCAATAATTCCCCCATAATTATTCCCAAAATGTCATACAAAATGCATAATATTTATTCACATTTATTGGCAACAGCATGAACAATTGGGGCCCATTTTGAGAAGAATCTCTGCATTCTAAAAATTTTACCCCAGGATGACCTGGAACCATTTTACGCCTACTGTGTTAAAAGTAAGTGTCCCTGATAGAGCAAACTATAACTTTTTAATCCTTAGGACCAGCAGAACATGGGTATACCACTTTCACCATGTATGAAACATTTTCAAAGTTTACCCCCTGTATATTTACCCCCTTCCCTCTCTCAAAATGCTCAATGATGACAAAGTTGCATCACCGAGATTTGGAATCATCAGGTCATTGTTGCCTAGAAACAATCAAAACATTTTGTGCAGACTCTTATGTAAGGTCATATGGGCCTACTGCAGGACTACATCTTGACAATGAGAAATACCTTACTGTAACGCAATTTCATATGGACAAAGACAATTACGACCTTTAGAAAACCGGGCTTATGCAGATGCAGATGCGGTGATGCAGTGAGCGCGCCCATGCCCAGCTGTTTTCGGAAATGTGACCGCATGAATTCAAAGTCCACTCGATCGATATCGGTCACGTTCATAAACAGCAGCTGGGCATGGGCGCGCTCACTGCATCACCGCGTCTGCATCTGCATAAGCCCGGTTTTCTAGAGGTCGTTCTTATCTCGCAACCCACTAAAAAGGACTTGTGTTGTCGCCTTCAGAATGGCAAAATTTATGGCGAGTGATGTAAATTCTTTACTGAGAGCATAGAACGTATTTGTATATGATTTGTAAAAAAATAGTGTGTCAAGTAAAATTTGTATTGTGTAAACGTGGTTTAAAATGACTCTGATATTAATGTTTCTAACTTGGTCAAATTGTATGTAAACAATATTTTAAAGTATTATAGTGTCATGGTACCATATAACTGTGGAAAATGAAAGTTTCATCAATAAAAGCAAGTTAAAAAGAGGATATTGTTACACTCGCTATTGATCTTTAATTTGTGTCAAAGGTACCTACCTTAAAGCAATATTAGCACATTTGTTTGAAGAGCGCCCCCAATTTTTCAAAAAAATGAGACTTTTACACGCTTGCATTGGTAACTGGCTAGTAAACTATACATGTGAATGGTTAAGCTCTACAATGTCTATGTGTCGCAAACGAAGGAATTTTGTAACTAGAATAATTAATATCGGGATCCCCGATAATAATTCAACGGCTGCTGGAAACGGCCTTCCAATATGAAATAGCCTGGAAATATCGCCATGTACGTATCTACGCTCATCTATTATAGTTGTTTTATTGGTTCAGGCAAGTCAAGTTAGAGGTCATTTTCTTGAGGTGGCACTATTTCATCATGGACGGGCATAAACTTAACATTTCCAGCTCTGGCGTTAAGTACAATCTAGAATCCCAATTCTAATTACAAAAATCGCTCATTTTATGATAAATACGCATTTTTGAGCATTCGCGTTCGCAGGTGTAGTTTTCAAGACAATTACCAACATAGCTGTGCAAAAATATCAAATTTTGAAAATCGGAGGCGCTCTTTTAAAAATGTGCTAATATTGCTTTAACTATCAAGGCTGGAAGATCATTACATCATGAAATGCATAGGCAACACTGGTCAGGGTGGTCAGGTTGTCTAATTAGCAGTATATATTGTGTCATACAATGTATAAAACAGTCTTTAGAAGCTACAATATCCAAATTCTACATATATATCTTGTAGAAAATTTTCCAACATGGCACAAAAGCAACAAGTTGAGCAAGAAATCGAGGAAGGAGTAGAAATCACCCCTTTGCCCACCTTGGATGGGGTTCGCAATGAAAAACTTTGAAAAGGGATCAAAGTGGTCCAACCCAAATTGGCCAAAATTTAACCCAATACGCCACAATTTCAGTCTTTTTTCCTGAAACTAGGTAAAAAAGCCATGTCTGAGCATGTTACATTTGTCTGTAAACCAGTCAACTTTCTGTTATGGAACTTGTCGAGAATAAGTCGATACATCACTGAGGACGCATGCTCAAATGCCATGCGAGCTCTTGTACTCTCCAAGTTAGATTATGCCAATGCTCTTCTGTCTTGTTGTAGGAAAAAAGATCTCATCAGACTCCAATGCCTTCAGAACAGAGCTGCCCGTATTATTTTCCAAGTTCCACGTAAACACCCTGTTTCACAATTATTGGACTCCCTACACTGGCTACCAATTGACAAACGCATTCAATTCAAAGTTCTCTCATATATTTACAAGGCACTGAACGGTCTGGCACCTGTTTATCTTGAGGAATGCGTAAGCATACATAAATTATCTCGAGAAGGACTTCGCTCATCACAAGATTGGAGAAGACTCACTATTCCAAGATCTTATAAACACATTGGTGAGGGATCTCTCAGTATCTTCGGATCAAGAATCTGGAACAACTTACCACTATCCATATCCATCGTCTATCGTCTCCATCCGTTGATATCCTCAAACGCACTCTAAAACATACCTATTCTAATGTTTATTGCGGTTATTGTATACCTGTTTTATTATGTTTTGTTGTGGTTTCATTCAAGGTAAGGCGCAATGATCATGTCTGGGATTGTGCTATATCGTTATATATACTACGTGAATCAAAAAAATGTGCAAGGATTGCAGATGACCTTGACCTTGATTAAATCACTGAATAATAGATTTGTTGTTATTTTAATAAAGCAAATCTAATATACTTCCAAGTTTTGAACAAATGAAAGAAATCGACTGAAAAATAAGCCAGATATGACAAATTTTGTAAGCACACCTCTTTTTCCTCAATTCCAATGGGATTTATACAGTACAGTTAAGCAAGATATCACGTTAATGTATATACGATACATGTACGGGGTATTAGTACGTCAGCCACTTTGAAAAAGGGCTCTATTTTTCGAGTTAGGGTAGGTGGTCGAGTAGAAAAATGCCAATGGTACCAGGTGTTAGGGAAATATGTGGGGATCATCAGTTTGGTGGATGTAGAAATCAGAACGGTGCAATTCTTTTTTATGGACCAAAAAAGGTCAAAATTGACCCAAATAAGGTAAAAATCATAGAATGGTGATTTATTTATTCCAACTTCATATTGAAATTTAATACTATTTAATTCCCCCACTTTTTAGCTGTAGATTCAAGAAGAATTTGAATGCTTGAATCTGGGGTTAATTTTGACCCCAGAAAGAACCAAAAAGGGGTAAAAATTGACCCAAATATGGTAAAAATCATAGAATGGTGATGTATTTATTCCATCTTAATTTTAAAATGTAATAGTAGTTCATTTGCCCCATATAGCTGTAGATTGAAGAAGAAGAATTTGAATGTTGGAATCTGGTGTTAAAATTGACCCCAGAAATGGCCAAACCGGTTAACAATGACTTAAACTGTGTAAAAACAAGCAAAATGGTAATTTGGTATGCATATGTTGCAATAGTAAGGCATGAATTTCATAATCTCCGGTCAATTTAAAAACACTACACTGTGAGTGCAAGAATTAATTGTCCCCGCTGAGTCAAAAAATTTAAACATATGTGTAATCTTTTTAAGAAATTATTAATATACTTTTATATTAACAAATCATTTCACTTCTTAACACCATGTCAAAAATCCCAAGATTCGAGCATTTTATTTTCAAGTTACATGGGCCTCATTTTAGACTGGGCTCCTAAATGCCGCGTGTACAAATTTAGTACAGTAAACCTAAGAAGATGAGTAAACATGTTAAAGTGTAATTTCACAAACCAGGAATCAGAAAAACGAAGATAGGCAAGACCTTTCTTGTTTGGTGCATTTATGCACCACATGAAGCACAAAAGTATTAATATTTATCATGAGAGAAAATTGTTCCAAACAAGTCTGACCTTTGACCTACCTTTAGCCAATAAGGTGTATCAATTAAAGAGACACTGGGCACATTTGGAAAATAGTGGCGCCCTCAAGATTTTTCAAAATCGATATTTTGCATTGTTGTTAAGGGCTTTTATATACACGCCTCTCACCGCAAATGATTAAGACCAATCAGCTTCTTATGGGTAAACAGAACTATTTTATAATTTAGCGTCCCCGGCGACTTTTAAATTCAGCAGCAGACGACGAAAATGGCGTTTACACAAGAACACGACGCCGTATGCATGTTCCCACGCTAGCACACTGTTTGATCGGTCTATAACCTTTAAATTTGTGGTTTTAATATCAATGAGTCGAGTCCACAATATTCATGTAATATACACATTGTTTGATTAAGAGTGTTATGGAAAACTTAAAGTTGGCCTACAAATTAACCTGGATGTCTTTATCCTCATATCAATGTCCCTATCCTGTTTTGGTGTTTTTATGTTTCTTTTTATGTGTAAAATTATATCTCTGTTCTTCCAATGGCCTAGACTATCATTTGAGAGCAAATTGAAGAATTTCCATATTTTTGTGAAAAGTGCCAGTGCCGCTTTAATTGAAACCCAGGTTTTGGTGGTGTATTTTTCATATCTTTTTTGTTTTGTGCCTTAGTTAAAAACCTTGCTATGACGTTCATTCTTGTTTGTCCTGTTGATTTTTTCTACGAATCCACACTTTTCTGCACGAACTACAGTACACATAGATTCGTGCAAAAAGTGTGGGATTCTAAACAATAATCTACACTATAACAGGGAAAGAGTTGTCATTGCCTGTGTAGAAAAAACAACAACAGAAATTAAAAACGCATCTGTCAAACAATAACGTTAGAACATTTTCTCCCTTTTTTAATCAATATTGTTTAGTATTACATGCGTAATTTTGAGCATTATGTTTTCCTCATCTTTTTAAGGAAAATCATTTCGGCCCGTATTTTGTTGCCACGTTTAAGAAATAACGTATATAACACAATTTGCTACCCTTGTAGGTTTATAATTTTTTGTTTCAAGTGCAATAATTTTACACCTGTCATTTGTATAAATCGTACCTGTTACTTTACAGACTGTCCCAAAATACTATCAATCAAAGATTATTTTTTGGCCACAAATTTCAGTTCATCTCAACTGGAGTTTTACAGATTCTTTTTAGGAGTGTTCCAGCTTTCAGGAGATTTTAGTTGGTGTAATTTGGGGGTTTGATTCAGGAGTTATGGCTTATTATCCGAGACAATGAAAACCTGGGCCATTTCGGTATCCTGAAATCAACACCGTTGACATTGAAAATCACCTTCAAGACATTCTTTATCGAAAATTAAAATAAAAAGTAGGTATAAAATGCTGCTTCTTGTGATATAACCTAATGGATACTTTAATATGTCGCAATTGCTATAAATACTGTATCATTGGGAAATTCAACATTTCAAACAGTCTTGTTGTACCAGCTTTACTCCAGGTTTTTAGCAGAAGAAGACCCATAAAAAGACTCTTGTTGAAAGTAACTGATACCTTTGAACACAACCATCCTTTCCTTTATTGCTCTTGTGAACACTGCTTTCTTATCATATTCCTTCCTGGCATCTTGGAGGCAGTGGGAGAGGGGAAAGGGAATTTCCCCTCCACATTAGAGCGTTGTACACACATTTTGTCCTCAACAACTTTGTCGACTGTACATAGTTCATCAGTCAATTCCCCCAAATTTCCCAGAATTTCATGATTATTGTCCTCACTGGACAGTGAGACCCTCATTTCACCCACAACCTAAAATTTCTGTCGCTCACTGAAAAATAAGGATTGATTCGTTCAATGCATGATTAAACATTCACTCTGATCTGTACATTTTCCTGGTTTGAAACGATCTATCCCACAATGATGCTACCCCTTTTATACCTTTTAGTTTCTCGTGACCTTCAGGTGAGACTGGCCAATGGTATTTTCTCCTTTGTGTTCAACTGACAATATCTCCGCTTAGGTTTCCATCAATTGATGGAAGAAAGCGAGGATTTAGCTTAGATTTGTCTAACAAATAAGTCAAAATATCTGAAATGCACTGTTTAAATTTTTTATATTTTCTAGTTTGATTGTATATTTTTTAGTGGGACAGTCGTAGTAGGTATTTTTTTTTTCAATTTGTCCGTGACGTAAAATCGAGCAAGCCTGTAATGTCTAATAGTAGGCCTATACAAGTTACTATTAATATTAATTAATATATTTTTTGTCGTTTTTTGTTTGCTTGCTTTTATTTCAATGTACTTTTCTTATGTGGTTTTTTATTGTCCAGTACGTAAAATCGATCAGCTGGAAATGGCTCATAGAGGCCTAATCAAGTTACTATAATATTTAATTTTTTGGTTTTTTTGTTTTTTGATTTTGTTTTTTGATTTTGGTTTTGGCTTTCTTTTATTATGTTACTTTATTTCAAATGTAATTTTCTTCTTTGTAATGATTACAATTAAAGCTTTGTTAGCTTCAGATAAGATTTCCAGGTAAGATTTTTTTTCCAATTAAACGCTCATGAAAAGTCAGGTCATTGTTTAGTTTAAGAATATAGTTTAGAGTTAACTTGCATGGCGGGTTTATATTGCCCCTTAATGTTGCAAATTACGATAATTGGTTATTATTGATTCATTTTTGTTTCACTCATCTTGTACGTATTATCAACATAGATAAGGTGGCCGAGGTATATTATCTCTAACGGAAACACAAATTGCACTGTAAATATAAATTACTCAGTCTTCTATACAAATTATTCCTATAAATCATCGTTTTGACTATTATCAAAATGATCTTATTTTAGATTTATGACTCAAGTAGCAAAGTTGACTAATTTTATTTTCACAATGGAGGTCCTATATATACAGGGGAGTCAAAAAAAGTACAACCAAATTGAGCGATTTTTCATAGAAAACCCTCTGTGCTATTCTCGTCTTCTTGTATACTTCCCCGTTTTCCTTAGCTCTCATATAAAATTACGGGATTAAAATAATTACGCGTTCAAATGTTACAGTTGCGGAAGTGAAGTACCCAATGTGAAAGAACAAGTTACCGCTATAGTAACCCAGAGAATACTCTTGGTTTTACGTTCATCTTTGGGATTTGCGGCATATCCTCCATTAATTACACATTTGGAATAAATGTCAGGGAACACCGGTGACGTCACCATGTGGGGAGGGATGGTAAGTGGTAAGGTCTGTGATCCGCACTCAACCCCCCCCCCCCCCCCTCCTGCCTCAATAGGATCAGTAAAAGTAATATGATTGTGTTGAACATTTTACCGTGTTCACCTCCACCTTGCAAATGTGTTTATGGAACGTCCCAAACATTAATGGTGCTCATTCGCCCTGCCCCCCCCTCCCCAAATTAAAATTTCTGGTTGACATCGTTTAAGACTGTAAAATGAAAAATATGACAATAATATTTACTAAAATCATTTTTTGGCTTGAAGGCAACATATTGCAGCATCCTTTTCAACTTGCTTAATTTCCATGTAGTAAAAACTTCCAAAATACGTGTATGCGGGCCTGGATAACCATAAGCATGAAAGTTCCCTGTTAATTTCATTTATACTTAAGTTCTCTACATTATCTTCAACACCTGTCCCGCTTGCATTTGAACCAGCGCCCAACTAATTTCCTTGTTTAATTTCATTTTGAATGTTTTTATTTTTTTTATTTTTTTTAGTGATATTTCAGTGGAAAGTCACTTAGCTGGGCAACGGCAGGTAGACGTTCAAAAAAAAAAAACATACTGTAGCTATGGAACGCCGCAACGGCCGTTTGTAAGATTTGGCATTAATCAGTTGTGTGGGTGTGTGTGTTGTCGTGTTGTGCGCACGTGGTCCGGATGTGTGGGGTATGTGTTTGTGTGTTGTGTATATATTTTAAATTAATTATCATATTTGTTTGTGTATTCATTAAAAAATAATAAAATTATATTTTGCTTTGTGCACACAAAATTAAGACATAAACGCAATAATATTTAAACACAGCCCCTTGTAGGCAACCGCCACAAATGTATAATGCCAATGCAACGATTAGTCACAAGCTACAACACCAGGGCTATGTACGATACCTCCTAATGCAAACACACAACACCAAAAAACACAGGCTAATGAACCCGCTGTGGGCGGGGTCTCTGCCGACTTGTAATATTCCACTATCAACCACAAGCTGAGGACCACAACCCACACTGACCCACCGCGGCCCACCATCTGAGTGCACACAAAATAATGTTTAACACACCACCACCGATACCACACCAACAACGTAATGAAACCCCGCTTTGCTAATATTCCAGCGATCAAAACCACAAGCTGAGACACACACACCATCTGAAACAACGCAAACAAAGTGATTAATCACAAACAAATGAAGCACCACAAACTATGTTCATTTTTGCCTAGGTCAAGGTAATGAACTGAATGATTCACTTTTCAGATTAAATCGTAAACCAAATAGGAGACGTGTTAGAAAAAATGCTTTACTACAGGCTGTTACTTAACCTGGAGCAAACACATAGCGCATGCGCGAACCTGGAAATTTTTAAGATCCCGGAAGTGGATGTTTGGAACGTAAACAAAGCGATAAAGTTCTGCTGGCGAATGCTGGACACTTCACACCCTGTCGATTTCACACCCCGTCAATTTCACACCCCGTCAATTTCACACCCCGTCAATTTCACACCCCGTCAATTTCATACACTGTAAATTTCACACCCGCCTGGGATTCGTGTAATCCATACAAAAGTATATGGATAATTACCATATAATTTAGTAATTTCTTGCGAATATTTGATCAACAAGTTCATACACATAGAATAGCTATGAATATAAGTTAAAAAAAATGATAAAAATAGTAATAAGATTTTATATAGAGGCTTATGCGATGATCGATTGTGGATGTAGCAAATGTAAATTTCTACAAATTAAGTACATTTTGGGTTACTTATTTGCACATTGTTTGACTTCAATAATTTGTTTGATAGTAAGAGGATAGTAAATCAACTACTTCCCTTGATATTTAAACTGGAATCTCTGTGCTTTCGATGACAATATCAAGTTTTTCTTCCCGTTTACCGGCGGGCTGAGGTTATGCGGTTCCAAATTTTGCACCCTTGTACTCCGGTATTTTCACTTCCTACAGAGCCGGCAAATTCCATACAAATGCTGTTTTATGTCCTACTTTCTTGTCATCTTTTTCAATGATTTTATTTTGTGATTCTAGCACCTTCATTTTGTTTTTTTCTGTCGATATAAAGGATGAGAATAGGTTTGTGTTTTCCGGCGGCCGTATTTACGCGGTGCCAAATTTTTCACCCTGATTCTGTACTGTCACTTGCACTTCCTACAGAGCCGCAAATTCCTTCTACAATGCAATTTTGATGCCATCCTTTTTTTCTGTAAGTAATCTTTGGCTGGCTAATAAATGAAACTAAACAGGCTTACTGCACCCATTGTTTTTTTTGTTTTTGGTTGCTGTTCATTATTCCGAAGGTTCGTTATTCCGAACACAAAAATTTGCTATACCTACGTCTACAGGCATTATTCTGAAGGTTCGTTAACCTCCATAGTTAATCCGAACTTTGGTTTCTTCATTCCAAAGGTTTGTTATTCTGAATGTTCATTTATTTGAAGGTGTGTTATTCCGAAGGTAATTCATTTATCCGAAAATGAAATTGGGTTTGTTAATACAAAGGTTCATTTATCCGAAAAAGAAATTTGGTTTGTTTATCCGAAAATGATATCCTCTTGAAATAAGGTTAAATTATGGTTCGTTAATTTGAAAAATAATTTTTAGGGTTACAGTGTTATTGTTGGTCTATTGTTAGGGTAAGGGTTAGAGTTTAGGGCTAGGTTCATTAGGGTAAGGGTTATTAAAGTTTAGGGTTAGGGTTAGGGTCATTTCGGATCAACAAACCTCTGGAATAATGATCCTTCGGATAAACGAACCCTCAGAATTTTTTTTTTTTGCAAACAAACCTTCGAAATAGCGACCCTCGGATAAACAAACCGGATAAATCTGACACATTTAAAAAATAGTGCACCCTCAAGATTTGTCAAAAAAACTCCCTGGGGTTTATTTTGATCTCTCACCATTGAGATTGTATGCTACCTAAGGTTATATATTATAATCATATTATAATACTATATTACTGTATTGTTATCTCAAAAATATATTACTTTATAACGCTTATATACTTATAATATACCGTATTATAAATAATCATTTTAAGACTTAAATATCGTTGACTTAAAGAAATTTCAAACGGCACTTTTATGTATCGCTATAATAATAATACTCTCCCAAACTCCTTCTCTAAGTTCTTTGCAAAACACTGCGATATCCAAATAAATTATAACACCAGACAAGCTGAAAAGTTTCTAACCATTAAACCAATATCAAACCTGTTAATATACTCAGTAAATTTTCCGGTCCTAAAATATGGAACGCTCGGAAATAAAGATATCCAAGATTCCAAGACTATAAAGAGTTTCAACGTTAACATAAGAAACCATTAAATCCGATAAATATTTTTATTTGCAATACAGGGGCGGATCCATGATTTGAAAAACGTCAAAATTACCAGTTGGATGAAAGGCTAAACTTGTCCAGAATGGGCTGATTTTGCAAGATTTGCAGAATTACCAGGAGGCGCGCGCCCCCTCCGCCACCTCCATAGATCCGCGCCATATATATATCTAATAACTTAACTTTTTACTCCGACTTAGTCTAATGTGTTTTTTCCTGTTTGTTTTGTTTTTTATTTGTTTGTGTGTGTGTTGTATTGCTTTATTTTGTTCCATATTTAAATGGCTCTGATTCTAACGCCTCATGATAACTATCAACGTCATGCAGATACTGCAGTTACAAATTGGTGGTTAGCCGATTCCTGGGATAGGCGTCCTGCTATCCCCCTCCTTTGCCTATTTATATATTACAAATTCTATTAGTTTCATCGATATCCAGATTTGCTGTTGAGATTTTTAATAGCATCACATATCATCTCTAGATTGTCAGTATTATAACAACTGCTTCAATCGTTTTGTCCAATTTGCTATTACTTATATTGTGCTTTATCCTTTATATATCATTGCAGTTTCTATTTAATCAGTTTAATTTGCAGTCGCCTTTCAACTCAATGTATTTGATCCTTTGTAATCTTGTTTTAGCTTGGAATTCTACTTGTGATACAGTTTTATGTTGAATAAAGTAGAAGTATTTGTAATTAAAGTAGTTCGTGAATTGAAAAACAAAATGATGTCATAAATAAGTTAACAAAAGTATAAAATAGGATTGTAGCTAAGGATGCCACCTGAAAGGTAGAGGGCCGCCGGGCCGGGACGGCAGTCATACTTAATAATATAATAATATCACATAGGTCTGATAAGTGTCTACACGTACAGTCTTTTGTTTTATTTATCTACTTTTATTTACAAGCACTTACAAACTAGGCTCTGCGTGCCCCTATAATCCAAACAGGGCTGCGCCTTGAAACGTAATTCCGTGGCCAATTGTCATATATGGTGAACCGATTTGACAAAACATTTTTTCTAAGCGACCATACCGTGGAAAACGAAAGGTCTCCACAGAGAGAATTAAAAAATGGCTTCTATGAGCATTTTGTAAGCCATTGGATTAAATGACCAACTTTGGAAACATAATAGTCCAAAGTCTCCATGGAGAGAATGCAAAAATAGAAAAGTTCCAGGGAAGTATTCGAAATCCGCAAAGTGACAACTGTCAATGTCGCCTAAAGAGTAAAGATAGAAAACGAGTAATAAAACCTAGGACAATCAACTCGCCACAGCCTAAAAGCCTAAAAGTAGTCGCATCATTTCTCATTCCGATATTAGGAATATCCATTAATTCATTTATCTTGAATATAGAATTCTTAAATGGAATTTTGAACTTGGCTTTACACTACTAGGGCTAATGAAAAAGCTAATAATGTTCATTTGATCTTAAAATATGAAGCAAAAACAACTGACAACATAAATAGTTGCTAGTGACTACATTTAAGGTTACTGAGGCTATATGATCTTGATTTCCATTGTAAAATTCACTTATATACTTGCACTACAATTTGCATTTTCGCATTTCACTGTTTGATAAAATGAACAAATTTGATTGATTGATGAACTTGGATCGGTCGCAAATTACAAAAGAATAAAATACCAGAAAAGACGAACTCTCCCTGAAGAGGTTCCGAAAGTGGAACAATGTCTAAATTGGTAAACGAAATAGGTGAATGTCATAAAATCGTAAGGAAGCCCTCTTCCAAATTGTCGCATTTCATATTTACCGTACTTTTACTATAAAACAGCGGAACTTGCATCCATTTCAATGTTTAACATTTTTTTTGTTTTATAAAGCCCACTGTTATAAATCTTCATAAACTTACATTCACTATTAGTAAATGTTGGTAATTTTATAGATTTGTTGCATTTTCTTGCGATCAAAATGTCGATTTTTACAACCCGAAAGTACACTGGACAAACGTACAAATATACACACTTCACTTCAAACTTTTAATAACATGATTTTTTTTAATCCGTAAAATTACGGTAATTAACTGGCAGTTCCAGGATGCATTGACTGCCTGCAGTGCCATTAAATTACCGTAAATTTATAAACAGTATAAATCATGTTTAATAATATTTAATTGTTCTTTTTTCTTTTCTTTTTTGCTGTTATACTGCCATCGTTTACTGCCCGCGTCAAAGTATTATTGTGCCCTTGTTCAGTGAATATTTTATGCTGAAAATATTCTGAATATTTATTTCACGTTCAAAATAAAGAGAATTGGAAGCATAAAAGCTGTCTTGAGTTATTGGTTTCTGCCCGTGCCCATGCATCTTCCTCAATTGTTCGGTTTGCTACCTAAAACTTCACACAGCACAGACAGGTCAATCATATTGATCGATCACCCGGATACAGCTCTGTGATTAACAGATCCATTTCATCACAGCTCTGTGATTGACAGATCCATTTCATGCATGCGGAGCTAGAAAACCTTTAATCGATCTGTTACAAAGGTCTCATGACCCTGGTTCCTTTCATCACGGATAGCTAACTGCTGGTCAATTACGATAATTGGAGTTTAGAATAAAACTTATTCATCCCAACCCACACAAAACTAAGATCGATAGGAACCACACGCGATCGGTAAAATTACATTGTAAACCTCGGCATCTTTGGTAGATTCTCGTCTTATTTTATACCGTACATGCACGGCGGTGACCGTGTATTGCATCGGCCAAAATGGAACTAGCTCACCGTTGCGAACCATTATGACACGATACCTTTACCTGGAAGAAATGTAACACAGAATATTGTCCCAGCTGTATTATTAACAAGATAATTGTATAACTATTAAATGAAAGACTATTAAAATGACGGTAAAATTTAACGATTTGACTGACGATATATTTTATCTCGATCATATTCCTTTGATTTGAGTCTACTTTTTGGATACGTATCTTTGTATAATTAATAAATAATAGGCCATTAAAAAATGAGAGTAATGAAAGACTATTAAAAATGACGGTAACATTTAACGATTTGACTGATCTTTTAGATCTGACTGATTTTAAAAGAAATGAAAGTGATGATGATCAAATTAAAAATATATAAACCTTCTTGTTGATTCAAATCGGTATACCAGTGAAAGAACAAAAAGAATGAAAAGGAAAAGAGAATGACATAGGAACAATACTGACTGGTTTAACACAGTCCTATAATAAGTACGAGTTTCCTGTCTATCCCCCGCAGTCAGTCATCAATGTGGTTAAATGCCTATGCATTCAATTATTATCCATGCACATCCAATTATAACCGTGCACTGATTGCACGCATGAAGACTTACACACACACATACGAAGACTCAATACACACACACCCACCATAGGCCAGCCCCAGCAGCTATTATTTGTTTACTGCTTGACATTTCGGTGTGAAATTTACAGGGTGTGAAATTTACAGTGTGTGAAAGTGACGGGGTGTGAAGTTGACGGGGTGTGAAATTGACAGGGTGTGGAGTGTCCTGTTACCCTGCTGGCTAAGCCGAAAATATCGCAAATTATTATTGTTGGAAGCACGATGGAACTGAAGGGTTAAAATACAAACATGTTCAAAGCCATTTTTTGGAAATTCGGGCTTCAACAATAGCACAATGCTAATATTGTGCTTAAAGGGGGATGGCCCGATTTAAGGATATGAAGTTTTCATCTTGAGAGATTGGCCTTCACCCAAAAACCCCACCTGTAAAGTTTTGCGCCGATATTTCAATCCGTTTTCATGTGAGAGCTAAAAACGTGATTTCGTAAGCCCCATAGAGTACTGTGTAAAATTAATATCGGTCGACCAAATTGGGGTACATTTTCGCTCATAACTTCCAAACCAAATATCATTTGGCCCTAAGATTTCACAGGGGAAATGAGAAAAATAGTAGCTTTCTTCTGATACCAAAATGTTGACCACTTCCGGTAAAATCTGGGGCTTCTGGGGACGAGGCTATTAGCGATCGGGCCATGGACCTTTAAACGTAAACCACGTGCAACAGTAGCCTGCAGAGAAGTTCTGGATCAAAATTTGATGATGGCCGCCGGCCGATTCTGCCAGGCATTGTAAAGTGCACACGGCTATCGCAAGCCATAAAGGCCATAACGTATTGCCGAAACGCGTTGCGACATTTCGGCAACGCGTTGCGAGAAAGTTGCAACGCGTTGCGGCTGCGGCCAATTAGAATGAAGAATTTCTGTGACGATTTCAAAAAGCGTTGCAAAGTATCTACGCAACCGGTTGTGGAAACTTCACAACGCCCCCAGGTTGCAAGCCTTCACAACGCGTTGCGAGCTTCACAACGCGATGCGACCTTCATAACGCGTTGCGAAGGTTCACAAGCCATAAGGGTCATTAACGTATTGCCGCAAGCGTGTGAGAAAGTAGCAAACCGCGTTGCGACATTCGGCAAACCGCGTTGCCGGCATCGGCGCCCCCCAATCAAAATCATGAATTTCTGTGACGGAATTTCCAAAAACATAGATCAACAACGCGATGCGGCAAATACGTTATGACCCCCATGGCCTTCACAACGCGTTGCAAGCCTTCACAACGCGTTGCGAGACTTCACACCACGTTGTAAACTTCACAACGCCGTTGTGAAGGCAATATAAGGGTCATAACGTAACGCCGCAACGCGTTGTGAAGGTTGCAAGCGTTGTGAAAGGTCGCAACGCGTTGTGTGAGATTTATATTTTGAAAATACGCTCCACAGGAAATTCATTGATTTTGGGATTTTTTGGCCGACACCGCAACGCGTTGCTGAAATGTTGCAACGCGTGCCGAAATGTCGCAACGCGTGTTTGAAAGCCGCAACGCAGTTGCTGGGCAATACATTATGAATTATGGTTGTGGACATTTAGCAAACGCGTTGTGAAGGCTTGAAACGCGTTGCGAAGGTTCACAGGCCGTGGTTGACGGTTTGCAAACGCGTTGCAAAGTATTAGCAACGCGTTGGGGTCTATTTTTTGAAATTACGTCACAGAGATTCATGATTTGATTGGCCGACGTCGCAACGCGTTGCCGACGAAATGTCGCAAAACGCAGTTGCCTACTTCTCGGCAACGCTTTGCAATCCTTCACAACGCTTTGCGGCACTACGTTATGGCCTTTATGGCTTGCGATACCATGTGCATCGCGCCTCCGTTGTAGATTTGGAACTTGCTTGTCATAATAACGGCGACGAACCTCGGCCTCCTACTCCTGATAAAATTTTATCTACTTGCTGATGATGGAATTGATAACTGATTTCGCGGGGATTCTGGGACATATTAAAAAGCCCAGTTAGTTGGCCACCCGGGTTGGCTAGCGTGTTTTACAGTGTTTGGACATGTGAAGGCAAGGCGCCGGCATATGATTAGCTTTGTTTAGTCCAGAGAACTAAATTATGCTTAGCCTCATCAACTTCAAGTTATACTTTTAAGTTTAAAAGCCAGTAGTAGGTTCTATTCAGTCGATTGGAACTTCATGTGCTGTACACCCAGTTTACAACAGAATAATAGTCCAATCTTTGAAGTCTATTTTGCAAAACTATGGTAACAGGGAACCGGCTGTACTTGGGATTACCCCACTTGATAGCATGCACTAAGTAAAAACTGAACCAGGGGCAGGGGAGTAAATAACATTGAAAGTGGGTGGGACATGGCCCACCCAGTATTTGACCCTCCCAGTAAATTCAGTCTGCACAACGGCCCAAAATGACCCGACCCAGTTAATTATTTGACCCAACCAGTATATTATCTGGCTCTACATTATAATAAAGTTGGAAGTGGGTTCAATATTAAATTAACTAGTTCATGGATGAATAATTTGAATGTGAAAAAGACCAATTGAATTAGTTAATAATTTATTAGCTATAAACTGGGTAATTGGTGTAAAAACAATTATAATTAACAAGTTTTGCTAGTGATTTTATTTATGTGTTAAAATAGTAAAACAGTGAAGATGAATAAAAGAAAGGGATTATTAAATGCACCCCAAGCAAATAAAATACACGTATGGTATTTGGTGTATGCTGTTTGCTAACTTTCTAAAATATAATATGTGAGTTTTCACTCTTAAAATTTAGAGCAAATTCCCTCGTTCAGATTGCTCTACAGGCCTAATTTTGACTTTTAAAGAAAGAGTTTAAAACTCAAAGAGTGAGAGTTCACTCATTTAGAAGAATTTACCCTTTACTTTGAAATCCATGTGGGAAAGATGATATTCCATGCCATTGATCACGGTAGGCAATCCTACAAAAAGGTGAATTTTCATTTCATACTAGAGCAGGAGCAAGGACTTGGTCAAACATCGCTCAGTCCCCTACATCTCAGCTTTGACACCTTTGGTAGTTAGTATGGGACCTCTACATCATGTAAGGTAGTTAGTGGTGTCGAATTGTAGTGTCACCCCCTTAAATGGGGCCCCCCCCCCTTTAAAGCCGGGCACGGCACATTTTCACAAAATAGGAAATTCTTCAATTTGCGCTCAAATGATAGTCTAGGCCATTGGAAGGAACCAGAGCTACATTTTACACATAAAAAAATAACATACCCCAAACAGATAGGGACATTGATATGAGGTAAGATTTCGGGTAATTTGTAGGCTAACTTTTAAGTTTTTCATAACTTTAATCAAAAAATGTGTATATACATGAATATTTTGACTCGTACTCACGGATATTAAATCACAAAGGTTTAACCTTTCAAACAGTGTGCATAGCGTGGGAAACGTGCGTGTTCTTTGTTTAAACGCCATTTTCGTCGTCTGCTGAATTTCGCGTCGCCGGCGACACTAAATTACAAAATCGTTCCGTTTACCCATAAGGAAGCTGATTTGGTCTGAATTATTTCGGGTGAGGGCTTTTGTATATAAACGCTTTACAACCATGCAAAAATATCGATTTTGAAAAATCTTGAGGGCGCACTATTTTTCAAATGTACCAGTGTCTCTTTAAGTTTACACAGGGGTCAAACTTTTAAATTACTCCAATCATGTTGAAATGTATGCCATATTGTCCGTCTAGTCACAGGGATTCCAAAAATGTATAGTTTGTACCATTTATGACCATTGGTTTTAGAGTTATTGGGTAAAAATGGCTTAAAGTGCAAAAAAGGTTAATTTCCATTTGTACAGGGGTCAAAATCAGAAGTTGCTCCTATTTTTGGTAAAAAAATGAAACAAATTGTTCATCTAGCTTAATGTGTCAAAATAAGGAATAGTTTGTAGCATCTGCAATGCATAGTTATCATGCTATATGACAAAATAGGTCATGGGACAACATAATCCAATTGGCATTGACATTCTTTGACCTTAATCTCGGTAAGTAAACATTTAACATAATCAAACTATACTTTTTGGGAGTCCTCATTCTTCAGGCAATAATTTGCAAGCATTTAAAATATAATCAGAGTAACTTTCAATGTTGACCCCTGTACAAATTGAGTTTGACCTTTTTTGCACTTTTAGCCATTTTTACGCATGACCAATGCACTTATAAATCTTGGATATTCACAGGGAAAGGCTTTTTTTTATCTCAAGTCGTAATTTTGATACGCACATATAGAAATTACAGAATCAAATCAAAAGTACTGCTCTGTCTTTAATCCACGGATTTCAATCCAACCACTTGCAGGTTATGTTTGCACATCCATGCCAGTAGCAAAAAATACAAAGTTTTGATGATTTTTTTTGATGTTTCGGATTAGCAACTCTCTGCTTACCCCTTTAACTATTTTGTCATTACCCAACATGTAAGTAAAATGTTTTTTTTACCATAGAAGAACACATGCACACTGGATCCACTTTTAAAGCAGTCATTTTTTTATTTACACATATCACGGTACAGTCATTAATGCAATCTACATTTAACAGAATCAAATTACAGTAAATATCCATTTTTTTCCATTTTTGCCAACTCTAGAATTGTTTTAATTGTTACCAAGGCCAGCATACACAGCATCATAAATATAATTTTAAAAAAATAGGGAGGGACGCACAAAGTATTAGGCGACGAAAATAAAAAAACCCTGTTTTACGGCCCGACCGACCCTGATTTTTCAGTTTTGCAGATTTTTTTTTTTAGTTTTTCCAAAAATCATGTAAAATCGGCCTGTTTTTAGCCCAAATTTATAAATTTTGGCAAATTTTTTTTTAGAAAATTTATAAAAAAATTCACTTTTTTCTCTTGATTTGTCAGATTTT